>ML787224.1:166269-187377 GCA_009831015.1 Picea engelmannii | reverse complement strand
CTTTAACCATATGTCCAGGTCGACCACAATAAAAACAACTCTTTGACTCATTCCTATCAGATTGCATACCTTGATTTGGAGATTGTCTTCTCTGCGATGAACTGCCTCTCTGCCATGAACCGCCTCTCTGCCATGAACTACCTTTTTTTCCTCTTACTCCTGATCTCCCTCTCGCAGATCTATTATTTGACCACAGTGCCAAATCTTTACTCTGAGGGTTCAGATTCCCGCACCTCTCTTCCTCTTGCAACAAAATACCTGTCAGTTCTTCAAATGTAGGAGGTTTCTCCCTTGCTGCAAGACCTATGATGAACATATGATAGTCTTCTAACATACCATTTAAGGTAATAGTCACTAGATTAGTATTTGAAACAGTTTCCCCTATATTTACTAGCTTGTCTTTCACATCTTTAATGCGACCCAAAAATGAACTAACAGATTCGTTTCCATCCATCTTAATGCCTAGCGATTTAGTTTTCAGGAACAAAATGTGATTTGTGTTGCTAGTTTCATACAATGATTTGAGAGTTGTCCATGTTTCAGCAGAAGTTGTAGTGTCTCTAATATGTGGAATTATGTTATCTTTAACTGACATGCGCAACAATACCTTTGCCTTGTTTTTGTGCTTCTCCCAGTCTTGGATCTGTGCTGTTGTCGCACCTGCAGCTGCATCAGGTTTCAGTTTAGTTCGATTTGCAATGTTCCAGACACGATAGCCCTCCATGAGCATCTGAATCTTGAATTTCCAGTTAATGAAGTTCGAGCCATATAACTTGTTGGCTTCGTTGAGGTAGGTCTCTGCCAGCGGATTCGCCATCGCTGCAATTTAGTCTCTGCAAGAAAATCACTAAGGATATGCAACCTTTTTGTCGAGTGCTGAGCAGTCTGTCGCTCTGCCTTTCGAATCCACTGATCCAACTATATTTCTATTGTCAACTTAAATCATGCATGCATCCACCTTAATATCCAAAATCTCCACTTTTTAAAAAAACTTATAACTCCCTCCTTAAAAAAAATTCACCTTAGGTTTTAAAAAGTATCCACTTAATAAAACAATACAATGTTGCACTCCCATTCAAAGCTTTACATAAAAAAATTAAAGCTTATATATAAAAAAAATTTATATAAAAACTCTACATGCATGCAGTTTATCCACTTTTAATAATAATAATAATAAAAGTGAATAACCATAAAAACTCTTAAAAACTCCTTCACGATTAAAACTGTTTTCTTTCCCTTTTTTCAAAGCTCCCTAAAACTCACGCTAAAAAAAAATGTATGAAGAAATGCAGCGACCAACAAACTCAACACTTTGCAATGCTCAAACTCACGCTTTGAAATGTATGAATATGAATCTAAACAGCAAACTCACGCTTTCGCTGCGCTCCTCCCAAGCTCGTGCTTCAATCTCACAACGAGTCTCATGCAGCAAAGAGATGGGGCATCTCTCTCTCTCGTCGGCTCATGCATGGAAATTCGTAAGTAAACTCAGGCAGCCACTCACGCATGCAAATCCGCAATCAAACTCCAATCAAACTCACGATTTAATTTACTACGGGGAGTTCGTAGTTCTCGCACCTCACGATTTATTGGACTACGGGGAGTTTGCAGCTCTCGAGTACTCCGACTGCGAGAATGCCCAAATACTTCTGCACTGCAACGTTGTCTTGGCCTGCAGGAATTTTTTCCTTCTCTATGTGAGCGAAGGCCGAGTAGTAATGCCCCCGCACCCTACCAGAGGAGGGACCTATGAACTTCAAGAATTTTCGCACTTCTCCCCGTGGCTCTGATACCAAGATAAAATATACGAGAGCAAAAAAACACGGTGAGGCTGCGCTCACTTCTTATTACTTAATGAAAATGGATTACATCTTTATATAGGAAAAGACTCTCCCGAGTCGGTTACATGCAAACCAAAGACAACTAGACTCTTAACTAAGAACTTACTCTTAACACGCCTACAACTGACTCTCACAACTGAAGCTATCACAACTGAACTTTATAACTGGTGCTTTCTCCATTATTTCCATGTATATGTTTTTAGTAAAATTTTTGTTTACTATTATGATTTTATTTTAAAAGTTATCCATATGAAAAAAACGATGTAGGTGAAATTTTAATGATATAAATGTAAAAATATAATGTAAGTGGAATTTTAATGATAGACATAAATCTAATAGAAATAATTAAACATTTTAACATTGTTTATATGAAAATTTTTGAATCGTTCAATTGACAACTTGTTTAAATATTGATGATAATGGCTTTAAAATATAAAAACTTATAGGAAAATCATATATATATAATTTTTTTAAAGGAATTGTTAAACTTATATTTGTTTGAATTATATATATATATTCATCATAGGTTTAATATTGGTTTGAGTTATATATATATATATATATATATATATATATATATATATATATATTCACTATAAGTTTAATCGTAACAGAAAATTTATTATAGGTTTGAAAACAATTGGAAATCAATCAATCTTTGGATTTGGGATAAGAAAAACTAGATTCTTGTTAAGGATATCATTCTTTATGGATGTGAAGTCTGAGGATGTAATATGTGTTGTGAATCTTGGAGAAAGATAGAGAAAATACAAAATAATTGTATAACCTATAATCTCAAAATTAAGATAAATGTGTTGTAACGCATCCTCCTCTTAGAGGCAAGCCTCTCCCCCATTGAGAGCATGGCTATGACTAGATACCTAATGCATAAGAACCTTTTAAACATTGTAGAAGACAAGAGGCTTCCCAAAATTCCTTTAAAATCTATTTAAAATCCAGTAGTAACCAGCATCAACTCAAGTGAGGATGCCATAAAGATGTCCAATCTTGGCTAAACTATTGGGGAGTCATAGAAGACACCATTTTGCAAAATAAGGATACTATTAAAAATATCATCAAATCAAAATTTGAGAAAATGTGGTGTGATAAAGAGTTAGAGGAAAAAAAAAAATTAAGGTATTATAAGGATGTAATCAACCATAATTTGAAGATCAAAATTATCTCTTTATTTTGAAAAGTGTAAAGAAAAAATTAAGTGTTGCTCACTAGCTCCATAGTGAAAGCGGGTGTTGGTCAAGTCCTCACTAGCTCCATAGTGAAAGTGGGTGTTGGTCAAGTCCTAAAACTACCTGCTATGAAAGAATGTGTCACACATGAAAATCACTTTCTTTTAGATTTTTCAGCCTATACCCAGATTAGATCTCAATTTCAAAATATTTTTCACACTACCAACCTTCCTAACCTTTTAATTGAACAAAACTATGGTGATATTCCAAAGTTTTTTTAATCTTTTATGAGCACATAAAAAAAATTCTAAACAATTACAAGTAATTCCTTACCCTCTTAAGGTCTGATAAAGTGATTCTGTGGAGTTCATCATCATCATCGTAATTTTTTTCCTTCTCTAAGTTTGATAAATCAATTGGTTACATTCAACTTTAATCATCATCTTATATCTGTATAATTAAAAAAATAAACTATAAACATTTAAAAAATTAAAAATTAAAAACAAAATATATTATAATGTAATAATTAATATTAATAAAACTAATAAACATACATATATTTTAATGAGGTTAAGAAAACCAATACATTTTTTGAAAACTCAGATCAGAATGAGTGTATGTTAATTTATAGATGCTTTTACATCTACCTTTTCTAACATTAAAAATCAAAATTTATTTAACAAAACCATGTGTCCTATAAAACTAGCAAAAAATTTACTTACGCTAAAACCCGGTCTCCATAATTAATAAAACCAACTCGAATTATTATTATGTGAGATAAACAAAACTGATTTTGGGAAATTAAAATAAATATATTTTTTATAAATGGAATTGATTAATAACTTGCAAAAAATGACTTACGCTGAAACCCGAATATCTGCTCAACTTTCTGAAACCGAATCCATTTAGTGAGTATCAGTGACAGAAAACACAAACCCAAATAGTTTGACATTATAATGAAAATTTAGAAAGGAAACCTGAAAAGAACGTATATACATACAATCAACCCTACATCCACTCCATATGCTGCAGAATTATTTAGTATGTTCAATGACGCTCGGAGTTACCCCAAACACTTCAGCGAATCCATTCATGCAAATGACAAAATTAAAAGAGCATTGTGTTTTATTATTGCAGGCTTCTCGATTCGGTTAAGTGCTCGAGAGAATTACAAGCGTTAAGAACTAGGGACATACTAATATGTTATTTGATTTCGTTGTCTATCATGTCACCATGCACATTGCATCTAGTTTGATTTTCCTTGTCCAATTAGGTGCTATACATGACCATTATGTCCCCGACGAACATTTGACTAGTTACACGGATTTGTAAGCCTTCTATTGATGGTATTTTGGGTGTTATAAGTTTAGACCTCATGAGATTTTTTGAATAGGAAAAGTAATGTGAATGGTAGTTCACATTTTTTTTTGTTTTCTTTTTTTCCTCACATAAATGTACAAGTAGATGCACAATTTGGATGAAGTATGGAGACCAAAGTTTTGTAACCATACCTCTTAGTCTGCGGAACTTGCATTATGTCTGACATCTCACTTGTGCTCATCGATACTTCTTGTGAACTGGAAAGTATGTTTTGTAGGTGACATCGACATATTTATCATGACATAGATGAATAAATAGCTCAAGATATTTGTTTGGTAAACATATTGGGAGCACAGTGTATGAATCTTTACCTTTGGCCTTGTTGTGGAACCAAAAAGTGAAAGTAGAGGGGAAAAACAAAGGGGAATTTGGTTTAAGTATAGAAGGGGGAGAAAACGAACAATAGAGAGTGGAAAAATAGAAATGGGGAGGAAAATGTTCAGCTGCGGGAAGTCTCAACAAAGGCCCATTGTTGCCAAATCATCGTTTTCTAGTGCAATATTATATCCAACTACTCGTTTTGTGTGTTTGATTTACTATCATTGTTGGTGTACCTTTTCAAATATTGTACTTAAGCCTCCTCTACTGTGGCATATAAGATTTCATCCTCTTTTTCAATTAATTTGTTTCTTTCAAAGTAGCAATGCAGGAAATGCAGTGGACATGAAGGTAAGTTAGTATGTAGAAAGACATGTAAAAAAATAAATATAGTTCTATTTAATTGAATGTAGCAGCACAAAGAATACAATCGACATGAAGATAAGTTATTATGTAGGAAAATACATTGTATATACTTAGAATAAATTAGGTTCAAAGAAATAGAACAAGTAGAACAAATATACAAACAATAAATGAAATACTAAACAATGAAATATGAAATAAGAGTAGAATCATGCACCTTTGTATCTCCTCTTCTACATTTGTGGAAAAGAATCCCTCATCTTCTCCAATTATTCTATTTGTTTCAAGTTAGCAATGCAAAAACTACAATGAACATGAAGGTAAGTTGTTATGTAGGAAGACATGTAAAAAAATAAATACAGTTCTATTTATTTCAATTTAGAAGCACAGAGAATACAATTGACATGAAGATAAGTCTTTATGTAGGAAGAGACACAATATCTACATATAATAAATTAGGTGCAAAGAAGTAGAACAAATATACAGACAATAAATGAAATACTAAACAATGGAATATGAAATAAGACTAGAAGGATGCACCTTTGTACCTCATCTTCTACATTTGTGGTAAAGAGTCATTGTCTTCTCCAGTTATTTTGTTTGTTTCAATGTGGGAACGCACAAAATACAATCAACATGAATGTAAGCTGCTATGCAAGGAAGAACAATTAATATGTACATACAGTAAATGAGAATCAAAGGAATAGAATAAAAGAGACTTAGAAACATGAACCCTTACTTTTCTTGATCCATGGTTGTAATTATATAGAATTTTTCCTGTCCAAAATATATTACAAGCCAGAAAATATTAAGAAATCACATGGTCATAGCTGGGTGATTTAGTTTTGTGAAGAAAAGTATGCAGATATGCTTTGAGACATGGAAATATAATTTTGTACTATCTTTGATGTATATTTCATAATTCAAGTACAAGACAAATTGTATCATGGTCAGACCGGTATTTGTTTAAAATAAAGAGGTTGTATTGTGATATGAGCACATTTCACCATATATGCTTAATAAGTGTGTTTTGTAAATGTTTTATCTTAAGCAAAATAAAGCAGACATTGTAATTGCACATGTATTTTTCCAATTATTTGTTATCGCACTATTTTGTACCATGTCAACACTGAAGTATCCTAGAATGATAATGGTTTCGTCCATATGCAAATGGTGTGATGCATTTGAGAACACATTCATTATGTTAGCAATATTGCACACGAAGTGACATAGAAATTGAATATTGAAAATTCAAATCCATAGAATACTACTCTTGCTAGAACCATCTCAACATATTTTTCTTCTACAAGAACATTTTGCAAAGGCATGTAGGTATGGTTCATAGTTAGGAGAAAAAATTGGAGAAAAATTTAAGAGAAGGATGGAAATATATGCCAATTTTGTGCAATTTTGTTGCATCCTAGACATCGTTGTACCATACCTATCCCTTCTACACCTACATGAATTTTTCTTCCACAAGAACATCCTACAAAGGAAACAAGATAGGTGTTAGATTTCGACTTTGTCACACACGACAAAGGACCAGAATTTACAATGCTAGAAAAAATGACAACTGAAGTTGTGCACACGACATTGGCATGGACATGGTGTAGAGTCTCACGAAAAAATTGAAGAAAATTTAAGTGCAGGAGAAAAAGATACGCCAACCTCTATTGAAAGTCTGCAGGACAAGAACGATGAATAAATACTTAAACATTCTTACTGGAAAAATGAAAACCACAAATAGTAAACAACGAATACGAATGAAAGTATGCTATTGAAACTTACTCGTTAATGACGAATGATATAACCACAGGTCCACTTGCGGATGCAAAACTTGATCACTTCAAAGTGAAAAAAACAACTCTAATTGCTGGTGCAGGACCCCAACCTTGCAGAGCCAAAGAAACCAAAATCAAACAACAAGAAAGAAACTAGTGAGCAAGCACCAACATGTCCAACTGCAGCTGCAGAACCTCAAACTTGCAAATTTGAACCAAACAACAACAAGTAGCAAATGATGAACCAATTTACAAGATGCAACCAATGAACCACTAAACAATATATGTATCTTCAATGATGACCAAATTGCATTCCAAGCATAGAAAAAATATGAAAAATATGATGACGATGTGAGTAAAAACACTTAAAAATTCTTACTTGCAAACTTCAAAGAGTAAACAAAAAAGAACGAACATGAATAAAATTATGGTATCGAAACTTACTCGGCAACGATGAACGACAAAAGCGCAGTTTGAATTGTGGGTGCAGTATTTGAGACCCGCAAATTCAAAAAACAACTCCAAATGCGGGTGCAAGACCCGAACCTTGCAAAGTTGAAGAAAACAAAAACAAGAACAAGCACCAACAGGTCCAACTACAAGTGTAGTACCTCAACCTTGCAAAGTTGAACCAAACAATAACAAGCGGCAACCGACGAACAAACAAACCAATGAAAAAGAAGGAATCAATTAACCAATAAACAACATATGTATCTTCAATGATGACTAAATTACAGTCCAAGCATAGAATAATTAGGAAACATATGATGGCTATGCGACTGGAGGTGGAAAAAATATTTTCCAAATTCACTACAACATTTTATGGAAAAATTTGAGGAAAAATGTATTGTGAGAAGCCTATTTAAGTAAACATTTTAGGTTGTCAGGGTTGTATAAGGTCCTCACACTATGCAAACGTTTAAGTTGTCAGGAATGTTTAAGGGCCGTGCACTATGTAAACATTAAAGTTGTCAGGCCCATTCAAGTACCTAAAAAAATGTGTCAATGCTCAAAACTTTCGGTATGTAAACATTTCAGTACAAATATAAATAATTAAAAAATTAAAAAGGAGCATTGATGCTCAGAACTTTCGGTATGTAAACATTTAAATAAAAATTAAAAAAGAGCATCCATGCTCAAAAGTTTCGATATCTAAACATTTACAACATTGGGAACAATGGAGATGGCAATAAGACTTCCAATCTATTCTCCAATGAGACAATGACATATAAAGTTTTTTTTGTTATACAAAAAATATTTTTTTTATTTCTATAGTTTGAACAATAAAGATGATGCGAAAATTTATAGTCAAATGATGTATTAATATGAAGTCAATGAATTATCGATCGATATAGTCCCTTTACACCTTCGACAAGGACTAATAATTAAAGGTTGTGACACTGTTTATAAGAATAATTTTGAACCGTTTAATTGACAACTTTCTTAAATATTCATGATAATGGCTTTAAAATACAAAAAATGATCACCAAATCAAGTTCACAGTTGTGAATATATATATATATATATATATATATATATATATATATATATATAATTTTTAAATGAAATTTTTAAACTTATATATGCTTGATTTATATATATAAGAAGTTAGTGATAAATAGTTTGGTAAGGAAAGTTTTTAAAGAAATTGTTAAACTTATACATGTTTGAATTATATATATATATATATATATATATATATATATATATATATATAGGAATAGATATTCACCACAAGCTCAAGTGTAATTATAGCATTGAGAAAATGATTATTGGAGGATAGAAAGATTATCATGAGTTTGAAAATAATTGTAAATCAATGGATATTTGGATTTGGGATAACAAGAAAGTCCTAATTGACACTCTTGTTAAGTCTGACATTCTTTATGTTAAGTATGAAGATATAATATATGTTGTGAATCTTGGAGAAAAATAGAGAAAATACAAAAGATTTGTATAATCTTGAAATTAAAGGAAATATTCCATATCTCATCCTCCTCTTAGAGGCAAGCCTCTCCACCATTGAGAGCATGCCTATGACTAGATACCTAATGTATAAGAACAAGTTACACAACATGGAAGAGAAGAGGCTTCCTAAAATTTATTCAAAATCCATTCGTAACCACCATCGACTCAAGCCATGATGTCATAAAGATGTCCAATTTTAGCTAAACTATTGGGGAATCATGGAAGATGTCATTTTGCAAAATAAGGATACTATTAAAAATATCATCAAATTAAAATCTCAGAAAATGTAGTGAGATAAAGACTTGGAGGAAAAAATAAAATTAAGGTATTATAAGGATGTAATGAACCATAGATCAAAATTATCACTGTGTTTTGACAAGTGTAAAGAAAAACACAAAGCATTGCTAACATAAGAACAAATTCTCACTACCATAGTGAAAGTGGGTGTTTATCAATTCCTAAAACTACCTACGAAAGAGTGTGCCACACATGAAAAGCACTTTTCTTTTAGATTTTTCAGCCTAGATTAGATCTCAATTTCAAAATATTTGTCACACCACCAACCTTCCTAACATTTTAACTCAAAAAATCTATGGTGATGTTGGAAATCTTCTCTTAATGTTTTTTGAGCGCTTAAACAAAATTATAAAGAATTGTAAGTAACTCCTTACCCTCTTAAGGTCTGGTAGACCAATTATGTGTCTTTCATCATCATCTTAAGGTTTGATAAAGCAATTGATATGGTTGAACTTTAATCTTCTTATATGTGTATAATTAAAAAAATAAACTATAAAAATTAAAAACAAAATATATTATAATAATGATAATAATTAATATGAATAAAATAAATAAACATATATTTATTTTAATGAGGTTAAGAAAACCAATACAGGTTTTGAAAAGTATGTTAATCTATTGATACTTTTACATCTACCTTTTTTAACATTAAAAATCAAAATTTATTTAAAAACGCCATTAATTATACCAAACAAAACCACGTGTCCTCTGAAACTAGCAAAAAACGACTTACGCTGAAACCCGGAAATCTGCTCAACTTTCTGAAACCGAATCCATTTCGCGAGTATTAGTGAATGCAAACACAAACCCAAATAGTTCGACATTATAATGAAAATTTAGAAAGGAAACCTGAAAAGAACGTATATACATACAATCAACCCTACATCCAGTGCCGATGCGGCAGCATTATTTAGTCAGTTCAATGACGCTCGGAGTTCCCCAAAAACTTCAGCGAATCCATTCATTCATGCAGAAGACATAATTATTGCAAGCTTCTGGATTCGGCGAAGTGCTCGAGGGAACTCCCGGCGTTGAGAACTACTAGACACTTTCTTCATGTATTGTCGGCACTTCTTGAACCTGAAAAGAACGTATATACATACGTTCAACCCTACATCCAGTTCAGATGCGGCAGCATTTTTTAGGCAGTTCAATGACGCCCGGAGTTCCCCCAAACACTTCAGCGAATCCATTCATTCATGCTGATGATATAATTAAGGAAGCGTTGTGTTTTATTATTGCAGGCTTCTGGATTCGGCGAAGTGCTCGAGGGAGCTCCAAGTGTTAAGAACTAGTGACATACTAATATGTTATTTGATTTGTCATGTTCGCTGGCAAGACTAATCAGTCTTAAATACTATTCAACTCCGCTCCGGCCGTCATGATACCTCAACAGAAGGAATCTTCATCACCGTTATTCCGAAACGAAAACAACACATACATTCATTGCACTTGGACTAAAGTCTGTTACACATGGGACATTCGTTGAATTTGGTCCAATTTTCATTATATTCTTATTCGTTTCAAAGTGTACGATTTAAATGGACTTGTCATTCAACTTTTGCTTTGGGAGGGATATGGTTGCAGTTTTAGTTCGATAGATTCTTCCTTCTCCATCACATTAATATAGTAAGGGCAGGGATATTCTATCGGAAAATTTGATTCGGCAGGTGTCACTGTTAGAGTGTAACTTGTGAGTGTAAGGGTGGCGGAATTCCTTGGCGGTTGTGGAAGATAGATAAAAATCTGATCGTGTAAGATGCGACGTATCCAGCACAGAACATTTACACTGAGCCTCCAAGCTGCCAAGTAGTGGATAGAATGGACCTGCCATGTGTTCCCTCTGGAAGCCACCACATTTGGCGACAACTGATTGAATGGTCACTGGATCGAGTGGAGCAGAGCTAGTGTAAAGAAGATTGTTAAAAATAAACCAGTGTAGATTCATCTTAATTCTTCATCAAAACTTCTTATTAAAAGTTCAGGGTTTAGGTAATCCAAAACCACTTATAATTATAATGGTTAAGGATAAGCTCAAATCCATAATATTGTAATGGCTAAATATAATGATTGAAACTAAGTCTAAATCCATAATGTTGTAATGGTTAAATGCAAACTTAAATCCCTAATAATGTAATGATTAGCAGTAAACCACAAAAAACCAAGATGATTTGTTATGAATAAAAGCAAGTAAAATGAAACATCATACTTAAAATAACAAGATCACATGAAAATCATGAGTGACCAATGATAATGCACAAAAACAAAGCCCAAGCCATATATAAAGATGAGGTAAGCCCATGAAAAAGTCAACTAAGGATGGCCAGATGACCTAGATAAAGACCAAGAGAACAAAAACAAACAAGCAAAAGAAGACTTACAACAAAATAAACATTAAGAGGAGTGTTAGAGATAACAATTCACTAAAATAGATATTAAAAGAGAGTGCTGAAATGTGGAGATGATGTTTATCTAAATACAAAATAGGATTCTTATTTCTTCTATAGATTAGGAAGTTGTTGGATGAGCTATTGGATGGTTGAGATATTCCATTATCATTCTCTTATTAGTAATACATGAATTAGATGTAAGATTGTGTAAATAGATACACTAGTTTGATGAATAAGATGAAGTTTTATGCTACTCTTCATTGTGATAGCAAAATTAGGATTCAATGGGGTTGATCGATGAACCTTTTAGAAAAATTTATGATGTAACTATGAACCTCTAAATTAGTAAACACCTTCTAGGATTTGAAGTGCACTAGCGTAAATATAAATGAGCTAAACCACAAATGAGCTAAACCACAGACAAGAAAAATAAGAAAAAGATAAAGAGAATATAAGAGCAGCAAAGAAAAATGGCTTAGTATATTATGCTAGCGAAGAGTTAATAAACAAATGATAAATAACTCCTAGACATAGCCTCGAGGTTGTAAATATGAAACTACATGTTTATAGAACAATAAACACAATAGACAAGATGTTTGAATGATCGACATGTTATTGGATTTATGGATGCATCCTCCTTGGTGATGATTCCTTCACTATCTTCATCTTTCAGTGAGATGGACTTTACTAGGTTGAGGGGTGCACTCTTTGTAGAATTATGAGGATATAATTATAGTTAGCGAACACAATAAGCAATATGATGATTGAAGAAAAACATCAAAGAACTTGATGCTTTCGATTTTTCCTTCTCAATCCTTCTATTTCTCAATTGAATAAGTAATACATACATATATATCCTTTAGATTTCTACAAATTTTGGAAATTGATATAAATAATCTAAGACTAGTTTTAACTAATCATATTACGCTAATTCTGACTAACCCTAATTTATGTTGTGATCACTATAATCAACATTTTCTCACAATAATTCCAAGCATCTTTCTCATGTAATGAAATTTTCTCTTGGTAGTGCTTTGGTGAAGATGCACTACTACATTGGCTGCAAATTACGATGAAATATTACGACGATTTAGAATTTTTTCATATTTTTTTTGTTCTTTTGGTACTAAATATACTTTTTTTTTCGGGGTCCAAATGTTGGTCGCTCTAGAGACTAACCACCATTTAGTCACTCTAGCAACCAACAATGGCACGTGTGGGAATCAAACGATCATTTGCGAAAAATCAATCATATATATATATATATATATATATATATATATATATATATCCCAGTTACAACAAATTTGTTATAGTTACGACAATCATTTTCTACAGCTACGAAAATCATTCGGGTGTTCTGAGGCAATCGTGTTCTGGTTTTTTATGAAATCTTGATTTCAATTCTCTTTCAAGAAAAGAAACATTGAATTGATTAGACTCTACATAGCTGAGATTTTGAAAGTCAGTACTTAAACATTTTCTGTGTGATTTAGTAATTTGGTGCTATTGAACTATTTTATGGTTTATTTTCACTCCTTATATGGGTTTAGAGGAAGAGATCATAGGCACTAATTATGGATAAAAGATATATGTGTTAAATGTTAATGGCAATACATACAAATATTTAGGGGTTATAGGGGATAATTCTTAGGGGTTATATATGCTAGGGTTTTAGTATTTAAGTGATGAAGAGGTTACAGGTATTTGGAAATAATGGGTTATAACTATTAAAAGTTAAATGAATTATAAACTTGATGAGGTGTTATGGGTTATAAATATTATAAAGAGTAGAGATTAATGGTTAAGTGTTTACATGAGTTATGGTTAGGGAGGTTAGGGGTGATATTAGTTAAAGGACTTAAAGAGTATACATGTTTGGAATTATAGGGGCTATAGTTGTTAATAATTAGGTGATATGTGTGTAATGGGATATATGGGTGAGGGGTTAGATGTCATGGCAGTAAGGGGTTAGTGTTTTACGAATATGGATTATATGGATTTAGTGTTTTACAAATAGTTTAATATCGGTAAGGGTTAAAGGGGTTAGGGTTTTAAGTGTTAGGAGTTATGAGTTATAAGGATTAAAGGTTATAAGAGCTATTCGTTATGGCTTGGAAATGATCAATGCTAGGTTTAGTAAATTTTAAGGGTTACAATGGTTATAAGGTTTATGGTTTATAAGTTCATGTATTACGAGTTAGAGATGACAACTTATAGAATTAACAAAGATGTGTTATCATATTAAAGAGGATATATGAGTTATATGTGTTAAGACCTAGGGTCGATAAATGTTTGGGTTAAGGGGTTATAGGCGGTTATGAATTATAAGGTATATATGAAGAAGGTTATCAAAGTTATGTGTTGTATTATGGTTTGTAGAGAATAGATGTGATATAATTTATAATATTTAGGTGTTAACATTTATATGTGTAAGAAATTAAATATTATAGGGGTTAGGGATTAAATTGATTACAAACCTTAGGTTCTATATGGACTACGAAAGATAGAGGTTATAAGTTACACGTGTTCTGGAATATATATATATATATATATATATATATATATATATATATATATATTGTGGGTTCTAAGTGTTAAGGTTTTTGTACCTTAAGGTTACAAGGATTTAGGGAAATAGGGGCCAAAGGGATTAATTGATGATAACGCTTAGGATTTATCAATATCATTAATCGTTATAATGTTTATTTTAAGGGTTATACTAGTGATTGAGGGTGAGAAAGTTAAATGGATTAGATGTTATAGGTTAGGTATCATGACATATTATATTGCTTATGGGTTATAGTGTTATGGAATAGGGATTATATAGGTTATTAATCATGTCTTATATGGGTGAAATTTATGTGTATTAGGTGTTATGGGTTATAATTTTTAGAAATTAAGTATTAAATATAAAAGCTATAAGTTTTGGCATTGTTTAAACATTCAACTTTTTTAACTTTTTCATCAGAATCTGATGAAATATATCTTGGTGAAATCCCCATTTTGGGTTGTTTAAAGTGCATTTTTGAATGCATAAATAGATTCAACACCATGAAAAACCTTCAGGGCACTCGAATTATATAGAGTCAATCAATCAAATATGGAGTTCCAACAAGTTTTGGTCAGATTTCAGTAAAACAACATCAGAAAATATGCCCATAAAAACTCCAAAAAGTTGAATGTTTAGACTACGCGATAAGTTTTAGTGGTTATGGATTAATTTTCATAAGTTTTACAGTTTCTAGGGAGTTAAGGTTATATTAGGGGTTAATAATTTAAGGGTCTATAGGTGATAGAGGTTATATGCATTAGGTGTTCATAGTTACATATAGGTTTATGAGGGATAACGACTATGGAAATAAGGGTTAGGGGTGATCCACCTCATTTTATTAATGTTTCATGCTTTGTCCCTTAATTTTTCTTAACATGCTGTATAATTTTCATTACAAATATCTAAAAATATATGAAATTATTTGAATAGATTTGTATATTGTCCTTATAATGTTTCAATGGATTTGTTGTAATAGGTAATTACAATGTCAACTAATGCAGGAGCATCTCTCCACGCCAACCAACCATCCCACTCAACGCACACATTCAATGAGGAAGAGAGGAGCAACCATCTCATATTCAAATTTTGAATTTGAATCAAGCACATTAAATGCATGTAAGGCTGTTAGAGCCAAAAATCCATGCCTTTGTGTAGGCATAGATGTAGATAGCCTTAATGGTTGTAAGGCTGCAATCTAGATCCAATCTGGACTAGACAGCCCATTCAATGTAGTGTTTAATGTAATTGAATAGGGTAGGTAGCTTTGGTGGGAAGAGCTCGAAGAGCCCCCTCATGTAAAAGATCTAGGGGTATCTCAAAAGAGATGGTGAGGAAGAAGTTGGTAAATAGAGAAGGATGCAAGACTCTGTAAAAAGTCTGAGCTCAAGAAAATCTTGTAAAGGAGGCATTTTACATTAATACAAACAACAGTTTTTCCTGCAAGTCATTATGTGTTGTGTGAATGCTTTTAGATGTACTTAATATGTTGTGAATGTGTGTTAGTGTTCATTTGTAGGGACGGATAGGATTTTCTATCTGAGGAGTTGTTTGATTTCAGGTTTGGAGATCTTTGAGGATTCATGCCAAGAGGGCGTGACAGAACACTATGGGTTATGATAGCCAGTGCATAAGAGAACTTCTAGTTCTGCAGAATTTGGACAAAGACGTGCTAGGAGGGCCCCAACTGAAATCATTAACTCAGGGAAGAGACCTTAAGGTTGTTAAACACTTTGGAGGCAACACTGTGTGGGATAAAACAGAGTGAGAAGACATAATATTTGAGGAGTTCTATAGAGCTCTACCAAGAGGGCATTGAGCAGGTTCATAGAGTGCATAGAGGAACTCTCTTGAGTTCAAGAGGAAGATATAATCAATGAGGATTCTATAGAGCTCTGCCAGGAGGGAATTGAGAATATGCACATGTTGGATTAAGGAAGGAACTCTGTTGTGAGTTCAATAAGAATTCAGAATCACTAAGGATTCTAGATGCCCTACTAGGAGGGCATTGAGTTGGAACCAGAGTGCACAAGAAGAACTCTTTTGAGTTCTGAGACAAAAAAGAGTCCAAAGAAGGATCTTCACAGGGTTGTTGAGCACCCTACAGACTCAGAAAGAAGTTTCTTGAGAAAAGAAGTATCAAGAGGGCATTATATTCTCCATCTGAAGGAGAAGAAAAAGGATTAATTCCTTAGAGGTCGAAGCTATAGGAAATCTCCGAAGAGATAGCACCTTTGTGAGTGCAAAGACTCTGCAAGGATTGCATAAGTCGAAGAGTCTTTGAGGATTCAAAGAGAGAAGCTCAGGAGGAGTAGTGCTTTCATGCATAGAGCCATAGATACAAACTTCACAGAGGAAAAAAAAAAATATTGAGGCCTTTGGACACTTGGAGAATTATTCCAAGTTCAGGAAGAATGCACATTCTTAGGAGGAGTACAACTTCCATGGGATCAGCTTCAGGAGGAGATCTACACCGTTGAATTTTCACATCGAGAGAGCAGAGTAGGAGGCGCGCACCGTAGAATAAGTTGTGAGCCAATGGATCTCACATGGATCACCAATAGTCGTCGTATGGGTGGGAAGATGGACGAGGTTTAAACCTCACGCACCGAGCAGAGAACCGAAGAGGTCCCAAAATAGTCAACGTATCGGGACTTTGGAGTTCGACAATTTGGGATTTCGGAGGTCCTGAGGATGAGAGGTTGGGACACTTCATACGAAAAGTTATGAAATAGATCGGAACCATCTATATGGAAGGAGAACATGTGTCACGAGATCTCCATTTCGGGGATTCAAACATTAAGAAGCATAGAAGGGAGAGTCTTTCAATTTTGCATCTGGAAAAGTCCTAAAATGATCTGAACCGTCCAAGTGGGAGGACACGTGGAGGATATCGAGGAGTCCACTCGGATTTCAGACACAAAGGATTCGAGAAGATAGAGGAATTGTGCCACAGGGATCGTGGAGTCCTTAAATCCGAAAGAGGATTGGAAGCGTCCAGGGAGAAGACACGTAGTAGAAAACAGTTACTTCGGTGCTTCGGGTATCGGAAGTATTAGAGGTCAGTGAGGGCTTAGTGCAATGGGATTCGCAAAATTTTGAAACATGAAGTCCCGAAAACGTTCAGAAGAATATTGCTGGGAGCATTTCGGCATATCGAATATTGCGATGTCGAGAATCCTAAGGACGAGAGATACGAACTCTTGCAGAGGAAAACTTTGAAATGATCAAGGTTTTCGATTTGAGAGTGGATCGTGACCATTGATCTTGGATAGGAGTGAATAGGGCCATACCATCACTTCGGCATTTTGGATACCATAAGTGCGAGAGAACAGGGGTAGAGAAGAACCTTGCAATAGGGGAACCTGAAATGTGAAAGTTCGAAAGGATTTTCGGGAGGCGTCATTTCGGCGTATCGGAATTCAAAACTTCAGGAGTTCCGAAGACAAGAGGTTAGAGAATTTCGGGGATTGAAACTCTGAAAGCCCGAAAGGAGAAGAACCGGGGACAGGCATTTCGAAATACCGAGTTTCGATATTTCGAGGATCCTGTGGAGTAGAGGATCGAGCATTTCAGCAATGGAAAGACTAAAAATGCGAACGGAGAACCAGAGGCCTGGATAGAGGTATTTTGGCATTTCTGGAATCGGTTTTTTGGGAGTCCAGAGGACAGGAGATCGACGCTAAGCGTCATAAAACCCTGAATTAGGACTACAATCATATGAGGAGTGGTCACATGGACCAGGGTTGTAGCCCAGGGGGCTAGCTAATGTTGACACCATTTCGACAATTCGACATTTCGGGGATCGGAAGGATGAAGGGTCAAGGACTCTTGACATCAGGAAACAAGAAGTCTCAAAACCCGAAGTTTCATTTTTGAAAAAAGTCCAGGGTCGTGTACAAAGGCCCTGGATCGAAGAAGGACCTGTGGATCGATTTGATTTAGATTCTAGCATGGAATCAACAAGATCTAGTTCAGATCGGAAGGTGAATGAACAATCTTGAGAGCAGATCTCGGCACAAGGGTTTAGGGGTCTATGTCATCAACTCCAGACGAGAAAAGAGAGCTTGTTATGTTAAAGAAGCACATGGTGATTCATGGTGATGGGAAATGTTATTGCCCTTATTGTGAATGCAGGGGTTTTAATGGAAGAATACTACCTTTAAAACTAGTTGAAAAACATTGTAGGGAGAATTTTCATGTTGAAGGGGGTAATGAATATCGTCCCATGGTAATTAATTAGTTATTATAGATCTTTAAGGGTATTATACATTAATTGTTTTTGTTTTTTTTTAATTTATCTTTCAAAATAATATTTGTGATATACTCTAACTGCATTTTATTTCTTCCATTGTTTTTATTAAAGAAAAATCATCCTAAGAATGTGATGCCGCCTAGAAGGAGACTTTTTCATAGAGATGATACTAAATACCAAGTTGAACTTAATCATGTGGATAATGGTGATGTTAAGCCCTAATATTGGCTCATTACCCCTTAATTGGGGCATATTATATTGGTAATGTTATTTTACTTATGTCGGCTTTAGGCCATTAGTTGTAATTATACCTCCTAGTCTCCTATATATACCAAGGAGACATTTTCATTTTGAATCATTATGTACTTGAACATTTAAGTGGGGTAAAAGGAGGTTGCCCCCTCGAAGAGGCTTATTATCTGAAATTATCTCTTTTTCAAGGTGTTCAGTACTTTTTCTTAAGTTTCTCTATGCTATATAGGTATTTGGTTCTTAACATATGGTATAAGAGCTCAAGGTCTTGGGGTTTCGCTGCTACATATGAGACACCTTGGAATTTTTTCGATAACATGTTTTCTACAACATTTTAGAAGAAACGGCTTGGAGGATATTTAGTATACAGTTCAAGGTACGTTGGGTTCAAAATTTAGCTCCTGAGGCCTTATAATTTTGGATATACAGCCTATACAAGATAGGGTTCTAGAAACATCATGAAATGAGTCATTGCGTCATTTTCGCTATAAAAACATTTACGTAATGTTTCAGACCCTAAAATTTGGATTCTATTTACAAAAATTAGTAAGGTATATATGGTAAAAATATCAGCTTCTGGGTCATCTTAAATTTGTAGATAGACCCTGTGTAAGATAGGGTATCTGACTAGTCCTATTGAATAGTCTCAAAAAGGTGTTCCAGGTAAAACAATCATAACTTATTCCTAGAGTATCCAAATTGTGTGGGAATGGTTTCATTGGATCGTGGACAATTTGTAGCATTTCTGGTATGAGTTTTAGAATTTTATATCAATTATTTTGTGCGGGGCACACTATACAAGTGAAATCTCCTGGAAAGGCCAAAATTCGGCAAGTTCTGGGGAAGTTACCATAAATTCCACTTGGCACATCCAATTTTGATAATACCTGTGGAATTGTAGAGAAGAAATATCAGAGAAATACATAAAATAAATTTTCATGCCCATAAGGGCTGAAACTTGGGAGATACAACAGAAGAAATATTGTCTAGCAGAACCACCTCAAAGTCAAGGTTCAAAAGTGATAATTGGCCAACATGGCACCCAAAAAGGGAACTTCTACACCAAATAAGCCTCCAAAAAATCCTACATGGACTCCTGATGAAGGTGAAGAAATGCGTAGGGACATAAATGAACTACAAAATAAGATGGATTGAATTGAAGCTAAGCTGGATACTAAGATGGATTCAATGGAAGCTAAGTTGGATACTAAGATGGATTCAATGGAAGCTAAGCTGGATACTAAGATAGATCATTTAAAATGGGATATCATGGAAGTATTGAAAAATTTTGTAACAGAGAAGACACTTGAAAGTGAAAATGATTTCCATGAAATTCATAATGAGGACACAAGGAAGGTGAATCAAGAATGGAGAAACTCCAACTTTGGTTTGAAGACCAACCATGTTCCTAAGATTGATATGAGGAATTTTTATGGCAAGGACCCAATCACATGGATACTTTAGATGGAGCAATTCTTTGACCTCCATAATGTGCCACATACACAAAAGGTACAAATTGCTTCTTTATATTTAGAACCTAGTCAATTTGTATGGTATCAATGGATTTTTTCTCGCAAATCATTCGTCACTTGGACAATTTTCATGGAAGAAATGATAGCACACTATGAGGATACAAGGAGCAATACCTTCTTTAGTCAATTGATAAATCTCAAGCAAAAGGGTTCAGTTACCGAGCACATTGAGAACTTCCAAATATTGAATATAAAGGTAACCGATATTCTAGATGAGCACTTGATTGTTGTATTCATAGGAACTTTAAAGGATAACATTCAACATGAGGTTCACCTTTGGGAACCCAAATCATTGGAGAATGCATTTAAGGTGGAAAGAAATGTTGAAAGTAAAAATATGGCTATGGCTACTAGAAGGACCAATCCTAACATCTATAGAGAGAACAATGCTCCTTCTTCTAAAGAACCTCAACCTACAAGGTTGACACATAAACAATTGGAGGAAAGAAAAGCAAAAGGTTTATGCTTTAATTGTGACAATAAGTACAGTAAGGGACATAAGTGTCATGAGAAGAAATTATTCTACATAGATTGTGAAGAGGAAGAAGAACAAGAACAAGAACCATCTCAAGATGAAAACATAGAAGCAATTTCGTTTGAAGAGTTGAATCCCACAATATCGTGTAATGCATTGGCTAGAATTAGCACTACTCAAACCCTCAAGATCGAAGGATATATCAAAAATAAAAAGGTAATAGTCCTAATTGATTATGGTAGTACTCATAATTTCATTCACTATAAATTAGTCAAAGATTTCAATTGGTTTGTATATCAAGCGCCAGAGTTTCAAGTAATGATTGCAGATGGAGGAACTATAAATTCATCAGGAAAATGCAATAAGATCAATCTGACTATGGGGGAATATGTAATGAATATTCCAATGATTTCTATACCCATGGGTGGTGCAGATGTTGTACTAGGAATCCAATGGTTACAATCATTAGGAATAGTGGCTTTTAATTTTCAAGAACTTTTCATGAAATTTTCATTGGA
>ML787224.1:94493-166211 GCA_009831015.1 Picea engelmannii | reverse complement strand
CCACTCAAGGGAAAGGACTTACACAAACCCATTTATGAGAAAGAAATGATGGAAATACTACATGCATTGAAGAAATGGCATCCTTACCTAATAGGTAGGCACTTCAAGGTCAAAACAGATCATGATAGTCTTAAATATTTCTTTCAACAAAGACTATCTTCAAAAGAACAACAAAAATGGGTAACCAAGATATTGGGTTATGATTTTTAAATCGTCTATAAAAAGGGGAAGAAAAATGTTGTGGCAAATGCACTCTCAAGAAAGGATGAAGATGTTGAGGAATTTCTCTATGCTATCTCGATCATCCAACCTGATTGGATAATAGAAGCAAGGGATGAATGGAAGAATGACGAAAAAGTGTGGACTCTCATTCAAAGGTTGCAGTAGGATTCCAGTGCATCAGATACATTTACATGGAAAAATGATTTACTATGGTACAAAGATCACTTATATTTGTGTAAGAACTCCCAACTCAAACAAACTATACTATTGGAATTGCACACCTCTCCAGTAGGAGGGCATTTGGGATTTTTGAAAACCTACCATAGATTCAAGAGGGATTTTTTTTGGGATGGCCTTAAAACTGATGTTCAAAGGTTTGTGGCAGAATGTTTGGTTTGCCAACAAAATAAGGTGGAAACAATTAATACCCGAGGTTTTTTATAACCATTATCCATCCCAAGTCAGTGCTGAGAGGAGGTTTCCATGGATTTCAGCACAGGGTTACCAAAGTCTGAAGGAAAGAGTGTCATCATGGTGATTGTTGATAGACTGACCATGTACGCACACTTTTGATAGACTGAAACATTGTAAATAAACAAACTTATGATCTCATAAGGGAGATATCATTGAAGCATCATCATTCTATGTGTGTATTATTTGAGCAAGGGTCTGGACAAAGAGAGTTTGGTTAAGTTGCTACACCTACATCTATGGCTATAAGCATTTCACTTTGTTTTCATTAATATAAATCTATGCTTAGCCTGTTTCCTTTAAAGTTTTTGTACATTTCATAAACTTGTTTCTTTTATAGATCCATTATGAAGCTAATCATGGTAGAGTGGGAAGTATGTTTCGTTGTTTTTAGTCATTGTATTGCAGGACCTTCTGAAGAACTTGGAGATCAAGATCATCCTGGATCAAGCAAGGACAAACGTCGGTAAAAGGTATTTACCCTTCTTCCTTCTTCTTCTTTGAATAACTTATCTTCATGAAAAGGAATGTCAATGTCCACAATAATTTGTTTTTGTCTTGGTCATAGGGGTCTAGTGTCAAAGAGGAAATCCACTTGTCCATAAGGGGATTCTACTGTAACACCATCCTTCTAGGTGTGGGGTAGGAGCTAATTTACACATATATGTGAAGCATTATTTTGAAATCACATATAGCCTAGTCTTGGTAACAAATATGATGGTTGAATTTTCAACCTTATGGGATCAAATGTTCATGGTAAAATTATTAAAGTTAAAAGAATCACAATTAAAGGACTCAAAAGTTGTCATGGAATGGGAAAAAAAAACATGAAAGTTTAGGTGTTGTTCCTTCAACCTTTGTTGGGTTAAATTTGAGTGTTCTCGGATGAGCTGGAATGGTTTTCTTGTGCACATACACAAAAGGAGTTGAACTCCAAAGCTGATCAATTATCTAAGCATGATTTTCTTTTAGATCAAGGATCTTTCATTTTCTAGGAATTCCATGATGGTCATTTCATTGATGACATGTTATTTCTGTAATAAACTTGTGCTCTTGGATAGTTCTATTGGATAAACAAGTTTTTTTTTTGGAGAAAGATGGATTTAATGTATGGTTATTTTAGTGTTTTCTGGCAATAGAATGTAATAGAGATATGGAAGGTGAGTAAGCAGTCCTAATAGAAGGACAAAACTATGTATATTTTTTCTCGAAATATAATTTATTTATTTATTTATTTGGAATTATATATATATATGAAAAACATGTTATGGGAGGTAAGTGGAAGAAGTTGAATCTTAAAATAGCGTGGTTTAGTGGAAATTTCAAATAAACCAAAAAAAATTCCATCTAATTTTATATTAATTTATTTTCTTATAAAGGCTTGATTAATTTAAAAAAATTCAAATATCCTTAAAATACTTTATTAAGTTATATTATTTGAAATTTTAAATGTGAGATAATGATCTTTAAATAATATTAAATCCAAATTCTTTTAGCAAACTAAATCTATTAACATTCTGTGAATCTAATGTCCAAGGAGGAATTTGGCTAAACGCCACACTCCTATCAGGTCATACTGAGTGAACAAGATTCCTTGGGCATTTTTTGAGGTTGCAAGACAGATCCATCCTCCAATGTGTTGGATGGGAGCTCTTTTACACATATACATGAAGCATTATTTTGAAATCAGATACATCCCAGGCTTGGGAACAAATGTGAAGGATGTATTTCAGGTTTATGGGGTCAGACGTTCATGGTAAATTCATTAAATTTTAAAAAAATACAATTAATGGGCGGCACAAAATTTGTCATGGAATGGGTAAACAAAAGTAGACAATTTTAGGTGTTGCGTCTTCAACTTCGTTGGGTCAAATTCAGGTTTTCTTAGATGAGATAGAATGGTTTTCTTGTGCACATGTATAGAGGGAGTTGAACTCCAAAGCTGATCAATTATATAAGGATGCGCTTCTTTTAGATCAATGATATTTCATTTTCTATGAATTCCTTGACGATTGTTTGATTGATGAGATGTCATTTCTATAATAAACTTGTACTTTTGGATAGTTGGATATACAAGTTTTATTTTGTGGAGAAAAATGGATTGAATGTAAGGTTATTTTAGTTTTTTCTTGGGAAAAGAATGTTATAGAGTTATGGAAGGGGATTATATATAGACAATGAGTGGTCCTCATAACAAGACACAAATATGTACATTTTTTCCAAATATAATGTTTTCTTATCTGGAATATATATATATATATGAAAAACATTGTATGGGTGGGAAGCAGAAGTTGAAACTTAAAAGAGTGTGGTTAGTGTGGTTTTGTGAAAATTTCAAATAAACTAAAAACAATTTCCAATCAATTTTGTATTAATTTATTTTCTTATAAAGGCTTGATTAATTTTAAAAAATCCAAACCTCCTTTAAATTCTTTTATAATTTAGCTTCATTGAAATTGTAACTATGAGATAACACATGTTTAGATAATATTAAATCGAAGTTCTATTAGCAAACTAAATCTATTAACCATGGCACTATTAAAACTTAGTACACCAGTGGTCTTAGATAACATATTGGTCTTAGATAACATATTCATATTTTAGCTGGTTTTATGGGTTAAACTATGAACAATGTGGCAGAGATCACCAGTCTAATAAGAGGCTTCCAAGTCGTTGTTCATCATCAGTATCACCTGCTAATTATAGAAGGAGATTCCCTGGTAATAATTAAACTCATCTCCAAAAGCCTTCACGGCTTGCCCCCCTGGCGGATCTCCCCCAACTGGAGACTATCTGGACTATTGGAGGACTTCGAAGATCTCACCAATTCCAATCTCATTCTAATCCCTTCTCATGTTAAGCGAGAGGCTAATAAGGTTGCGGATCACCTGGCTAATATAGGAATTGATGAAAAAGAAGATCTTATACATTGGCAGGCCCAAATCTCCGAAGAAACAGATATTTCCAGGAGATGCAGAGACCTTGCATGCAGAGATTTCATAGCCCCGGATGGGGTGCCACACGGCCATGGGGAGACAGCTGGAGGCGCACTTGGCCTCGACTTAAATGCCGAGGGTCGCCACCCACAAGCCAATCTTTACCATGGGGGATGGCCTCTGCAGCAAATTTAAGTTGATGGTACGCCCCCCTCGCATGTCCATTCACAGCGCACTCAGGACGGGAGAGGATAAGTGTTGGGAAATGATTTCGGTCTATGGTTATATGAATTCTTCCACGACAGGGAAGAGCAGGGCGGCACCTGCTTCGGCTCCAATTCTCGTTGGATTGCTATGGTGCAGCCCTGTTTATTTCGTGCTCAGACTCTTAGCATTATCGGTGGGTCCTTTGACGTTTGATTTAAAACAGGTTAAGCCTGCCTGCGCCCTGCAACTCAATTCAATTGTGTCTTGGCGCACCTGTCTTTTACAGTACTCGCTCCACTCGCTCCCCATGGTTAGGAAAAGAGGCAAACCGCGTCGTGGCGCGGCCTGGGATTCTCGCAAAGCTCAAAGGCGTCGGAGAGAGCAGCTGGAGTGGGCCTTGCCTCTGGCGACCTCCATCATCAGGACAAAAGCAAAGGAAGAGAAGCGGATGCTCCTTGCCACCATAGCTGAACCACGCACCGGTTGCAGTAGAGACAAGCAGGATGCTGGCTTGGAGGAGGTTTTTCCACCCTGCATTGTGGAGGAAGACCTGACCTTGGAGGATTTGACACTCGTGGTAAGGACTGAGGCAACTCTTCAGGAGAAGTGCACCTCCACTCCGGTTCAGGACGACTACATCCCCGGCTGTATCGTGGAAGAAATTCCATGGCCGGGTGATGACAATGTTAATAGCCATGATTCTCAGGAGAAGGAAGCTGGAGTGGTGGGCGCTACGATGGCTGAGGAGCAGCGAGAGGGCGAAGTTGGTGGGGAAGCGGCGATGGGCACGATGGACTCGAGTGGCAGCTTGCATGGGTCTCTTCTCCGGAATGAACACCTGGCTCTTGTATTTGACCTTCGTGGCCACTTGTCCGATTTGGAGCTCCGGGTGTGCACCATGGGACAGAGCATGGACATGCTCCTTGACGCTTTCTCCAATGCGCCAGCTAAGCGGAAATTCCCCCTCTGCGTGCAAGCTTTTGCCATCCTGGATGGGTTCATGTGGCAGAAGGACGAGGACGGCAGACCACCTGGCAGACCACCTGGCACATAGGTTTTTATGCTCTCGGTTCATAGTTTACTTTGTTACTGTTTTATGTATCTTTGGACTGTAGGCATCTGTCCTGGTTTCCTTCGGGCAGGACAGATGCTACAATGTTTATGCTCTATTTTGCTACTTGGTTTTACACTTTATCATGCTACTCTGTTTTACCTATGCTGGTTTCCGATTCTCGGCATCATTTTTGGTAATTTCAGGCATACTTCTCTGTATATTTTGCAAAAGTTTTTTGCCTCTATAATATAGCAGGGTCTCCCCTTTTTTATTTAAAAAAAAAAAAAAAAGATAACATATTGTGAATCTAATTTCCTAGGAGGAAATTTCCTAAACCGAATTAAATTTTAATTTTGTATTTTTTATTATGTTAATCTTAATTTTTTATTATTAACTTAAAAGATTCTTGATTTAATATCTTTTAATGATCCAATTAAAAACTCATTCAATTTAAAATCTTATGTATTCATGATTTTTTTAACCTAAAATTAATTGACTATTAATTTAATTTATGGAAAAATGAATTTAAGAACCATAAAATGTAACATCCTGCTCTTGCACACTGAGCGAACTTATTCTTTGAAGACACTTACTAGCAAGTGATTTGGATTATTATGCTATTAAAACATTGATTTTGATTATGAGGCATTATGGGTTGATGTCATGTTGTTTTGCTGCATTGACATAGACAGGTGCTATTGACTTGATTTTACTGATTGTGAAGGATTTTGGGCCTCGAGGGTGTAGAGGCATCGATGGAACCCTTTGGACTCTAGATCGAGTCAGGGAGTGAACTATTGGGGTTTGATTTTTTTATATTTGATATTAGTGCATCTGATTAGACGACATGCTTATGGATATATTTCTGACATGATTCGTTGATGATGCAGGATGACAATAACTTGTCGACCAAACTCACATGTGGAGTAGAGGGGTCATGCATGACTACTAGAGATGTTTAGGGAGAGGTGTGGACAACATCCCTATCATAGCCTACTAGCACTCCTGCCATGGCTTGAACTGTAGGTTAATGTTTACCTAGTTCAAGAGGACCCACGATGCTGTGAGGGAAGACTGCGACAATCACTCACGATGATTCTAAGGGGATCGCATTAAGGCCGAGGCCTTATTCCTTAGAGTCCCTTAGTCGCCTACAAGTTCACCTAGTGGAGAATTGACTCCAGGGGTTTTTGATGTCTACCAAGTAAGTCAAGAGGCGAGTGGCACCCTTGGAGCACATGGTGCATCATGAAGGGAACATCATGCAACAAAAATGGAAACAGGTGAGTGGCACCCTTGGAGCACATAGTGCGTCTTGAAGGGCATGTCGCACAAGGGAAATAGATGAGGCGAGTGGAACCCTTGGAGCACCTACTACATCAAGAAGGGCACATCACGTTATTAATGATAAATGAATGAACCTATATGGCCTTAGGAAGAATAACATGATAAGATTTTTTTAAAACAATTTACCTAATAAATTGTCGCCCAACACGAAAATTAAGGTCTAGGTTTAATCTTTGCTGGTGGTAAAATTTTACCTTTTTATAAAATAATAATAATAATAATAATAATAAACATATATAAAAAAAATTTAAAAAATAAAATAATAATAAAGATAATCTTCATTATCCTTGTGACAAGAAGGGGGTGAGAAATTAAAGTTCTTTATAAAAATATTTTGGGAAAAAAACTTAAAAAGGGGAATGATTGTTTTACTTTTATGCTAATTAAAAATTTAATTCATTAAAAAAAGGGGGATGACGGGTAAGTTTCTGCACATGCCTTTTTGAGTTTAATTAAAAAGGGAAAAAGGGGAAATCTAAAATAATTAGGAAACTAGGAAAAACGAAAACCTTAAAAAAAAGGGGAAATGCTAGGAAAAAAAGGTTAGTCTAACTTAGTAAGGTATCTACCATTTAAGAACTTTCTAATTTAAACTGAACTAGCAAATTAATAATGGGAAAAGTCATTAAAACCTGTAAGGGAATTTGGGTACACCTAGGAGCAATTCTAGGAGTGACTTTAGGTTGGTGAGAAAATAAGGGTAATTAATAAATTAAAGAAATTAATGTATGGAAGAATGAAGGGGATGGGTGATAGTTGTATGGGGAGGATTTTTAGGAATTAATTTAAATGGGGTTTTGGGAATGTAAAGGAGTTCGGAAATCTATATAATTGAGGGAGGATAAGGAGGAAGGATATCTTTTGTTTGCATAACGTTATTTTGTAGAAATATATACTTGACTGACTTAGCTTGTGGGATTTGGATACCCATCTCTGTGAGGAGTGGTAGCTCAACTTTGTGAGGTGACCTGGGAGCTAGTTGATTCTTGGTTAGTCTGCGTGGCCGCTTTGCGGCTCGGGGGGATAAGGGGGAAGAAGAGTACCCCTAGCATTGGCTGGGAGGTACCAGTGAAGTCTCGTTGGTTGGAAAGAGGGAGTTGCAGGGAGCACGTGAGACATCAACTCAAAGAGGGCGATCAGGAAATGATACGCTTTCTTTATTTTTGCATGGTAGATTGTAGTAGGATTTATGATTTGGATCTTCATGTTTAATTGGGTAAGTAAATTGATTGTATTAGTGTTGTAGTTGATGAATGAATTTTTCCATAGCCTATAGTTCAATGATTGATTGACTCCCATGGCCTTCTATTCCCGACATGTCTTGACCTCCCCGTGGTGTATTGATTTGTGAAGATTGTGGTTGTTTTTTCCTTTCATCCCTAGCTCATCATTCCTCACCTGAGCAGTCGGCCAAGAGCCTGATCTACATTCGTCACTTCAGCGTTAATAGACCTATGGATCTCAACATCCTGCTTTTATGTGCATGGATGATGAGCAAAGGACATTCTTGTCAACCATCTACCTCCATTATTGTCCTTGGATGATTGTTTGACTTGCGCCATATAGCAAAGACCTTTGCATATGGATTATATTGCATCCTTGTTGGTTTTTCTCTATGCCTTGAATGATAGAATCCCTGTGATCCTTTCAATGACCTTTTCTATTAGATCCTTGCATTTATGTTACTGTTGTTTGCATTGTATTGGTATTCTAGAAATGGAAAAGAGATTTGATTCCATGTCTGCATTTCTATATTTGGTAATCTGGCAATGGAAAAATGAGTTGATTTCCTACAATGTAAAATGCTACAATATCACACTACAAAATTGGTCTTGGATGTGTGGGGAGCCACACTACCAGCATGACTTCCCAATGGAGAGGACTAGAGTATATGGATCAGTTGGACCCACTACCGTGGGAGATATGGGCAAGGCCCATCATATTCATGCAGCGATGAATAACCGCTAGGCCGAGCACGTAATGTCACTTCGAAAACTTTTAAGATATATTTTAAGAAACAATATCTATCAAAACAATACTATGAAATTAAAGATAAAGTTTTCTATTAAGTGCAATTGCGAAATTTAACCATAAAGGATTTTTGCAGCAATTTTTCAAGCTTATTACGCTATGTACCAACAAATTTTCAAGGATTTGTTTTTTCCAACGAGGGTGTCAGAGGTCATAAAACCTAATGTCACGGTAATGCATTTAACCCACACCTAAACCCTAAACCAAATAGCACGAACACGCTACCCAACCTGGTGACATGGCCAACATTGAATGGGCTATGAACTCATGTTAATGGCGTATGTATTTTCTCCCCGCAGGAATTTAACGATGTTTGTGTCTATTAATGGAAGGATTGTGATGTACTCCTTGAGCTGGACAAACTAGGTGGTCGCGTCCACTGTGGGATCACCACCTTCGAAACTTCACATGGTAATGTACCGGGTTTTTCTGTCACCCATTACTTCCACTAAGAAATCGTTTCGAGGTCACTACCGAAACATTCTTCCCCATTTAACTCTCTATTCACCCAAAAGAACTCTGACTCCGACATTGTAAATGTTTCGGCATTAATCCTAGAATGTCTTCCTCTATGTGGTTGGCCTGAAATGTGGAAAAGAACTTGGCCTAGAACAATGAAGGGCACATAACCGCCTGGTCCTCTCTCTGTAGAATGTAAACCCAAAACTTATTTTTTACCTTTAATATTCTGTAACAATTTGAGGATAGTTTGTATTGGTAATTGTGCTTGTATTCTGCCTCTATATCTGTCACCTTCCGAGCCCTCGGGTTTGAAAATTAATTCCTTTTATATTCACTTAAACTCTGTGTAATGCCCCACATCCACGCTTTGTGATATATCGCCATTGTGTATATCATGGTAAGTTTTTGGAATATTGAAAGCTTATCATTCCAAGTGCATATACATTGTTTCATGGCTCTAAGTATTTACATTACCGCACCGTGGACTATATTTCTATGTGAAATCGACAGATAGAAATAAGGGTTAACCTTTCAATGGATTTATGGGTTCGGTTGTTTACTTCCTTTATCATCTGTACAACTCGTGAACACCCTTACTTGAAAGCGTGTAACCACCCTCTATATATAACTTACATCTGGGGTCTATATAAAGCTTATGCAATGGCAATTAAATCTCTTGGTTCATGATTTACTATCTATAATTTTAAGTAAAGGTTCATTGGCATGACGCTATGCCATGACGTCGCCCTTTTGCTTATTTTTTATACTTGTATTTTCTTAAATTACTTGTGGCATAATTATATCCCGAACTTCTGCATTTAAATTTCTCTTTCTGCTCTCTACAACAACTTTTAATTTATATTCTTTTAGACAAAGAAATGTGCTAGATTCCTTTCATATTCTGTCTAAACCCTTGGGATTGAGGATGATTACCTCTATGGAAGAATTTTGATTTCGATGGGTACATAATTTGAATTTTAATTCTCTATTCAAGTAAAAAGGTTTACTAACCCATCCTGGGGGTTTCATAACTGAGCTTGTGTGATTTTTGTCTTAAAACTATTTGAGTCCAAATAATTATACAACATTGCATAACTTAAAAATCATGTGCTCTATACATGTAAAATGGTATCATTTTACCCTTTTTGGATCTGCAATTGTACCCTGTGTATTTATTTTAGCAATGTTATAACTTATGGGTATACCATGCATCAATTTTACCTGATGTAGGGTTTCACAACTTTTCTCTGTGTGTTTTGTTTTATCACTATGTAACTTATAATATGTATGATTTATTATCACCGTAAGACCCATAACTTGTATATATTATTTATTCTTTTATAATGTATGACTTATTTAATTGCTTCATTCCTAGACGATTCATACTATTGTATCTATAAACTTTTTTTGTTATAAATCATAGCTTGCCTTTTGTGTTTATAACAAAACATTAACTCATATTTCATCAATTGATGATGGGGCCATGATTCGTTTTTGCGAGGGTACCCATCAACTGGATTAAGGATCCACTTACCCCTTGGTTGTGGGCAGATCGTCGCAAAAGTTCTAGTGGCAACTTGGTCCTTCATTGAGTTCAAGATAAGTATTATTTCAATTCAGTTATTTTCAGCAATTTCATTTTAAAGGAATAGTATGGTTTACTAAGACCAACCCTTTATTTCTATAGGTTTAAATAGTTCGAGGAACTGTATCAAGGGAACCTTCTTACTCGAAAAAGGTACTCGAGTTCCGATCTTGGCATTTTATACGAAACTTCTTGGATGTGTATATCAGTAGTAAATGATTCCTTTCCCTAGGGTACTCCACAGTAATAAATTAGAACCATGGTTTCATGGCTACACATATTTATTGTAAATTTACTTTCAATTGAAAATACAGTTGCAGAAACCATTTGAACAAGATTCAATCATTGTAACAGCTACTATAGCATATATTTGTAGACTGTTGAAATTCACTATTTGCGATTATAGACATAAAGAGATATGTAATATAAAAGTGGATTGTTGTACCTTTTATTTGTTCTTTATGGTACTTGTACAATTTTAAAGTTGAAAGTCCATATACATCTGTGCAAATCAAGGTTCAAAGGAAATTTTCTTTATCTATGAACAATGCATGCCTATACAGCTCCATGCATATATATTTCTATATATATATACATATATATGTTAATATCCCATAGAAACATATACCATTCCTAACATTTCTTTGCGTAAACTCATAGATCTATCTACACGGATATCCACATATCTATAATCATATTTTAATGATAATGGAAACACACAATAGTTCTATCATTTTCTTTCGTATCCGTATCTATGTATATATATATATTTATATATATATACATTCAATAAATCATTTATATCTATACTAACATCACATAACCCATCATATTTCTAACAATTATAATCAACAAAATATAAATCCAGAGTGCAAGTAAAGGTACATATATGAAACTGATGCTGGGAAATAAATGGAACAACCACATTCCACCCAATCGTAGAATAGAACAACCAATTTACTTGCTTCGTTCACCCCCTAGACTGGCCATGAGTGCATAAGGGTGAATTGAAATGATCCTCCTTTGCTACAGTTCTCTTCCACTGATAAAAAATTCCCTTGCCTCACACTAAACAATATTCATAACAACAAGTAGTTTCCTTTCTTCAACATACTAAATAGTGTCCTGCCTCCTCCATATGTTGTATTTTATTTGCCTCTTGTGCTTAGGTATTTCTTTCCCTCCTTGGGAATTTTCGTATATTTAAAAATCCTTGATTTTTAGGGGCTACTAGTGGTCAAATCCCTCATTTTCCATCTAGAAAAATCATTCGTGAGGCAACCCAAATCTGTTCCCCAGTCATGAAGTCATGGTGAGTTGTTTTCAACCTAGTTGTTCCATTTGTATTCCAACATTTAATGTATACAAAGATTTGTATTTTACATCTGTCACAATGTTATAACCCTAAATTGCACCATACATGCTTACCTACGATCAGGCCATCTTAGATCCCTTCTTTGCCAAAGAACTACTGAAAAACTCTTTAAACAACCTCTTTTATAATGTCCTACACACCCTACTCCATTACTGCACACGTGTACATGCTAGCTGACCTAAAACAACCCATGTGGACCAACAAAAGCATGAAAAAAGGAAATTTTCCAATGGAACACACAGCTTTGGGTGAGTTAACTGAAACTCCCGACCATGCATGGCTGAGGGTACATCCAAATAGCTAGCTTCTTCTAGCATATAAAAGAAGGGGTAAGGGTCCCATTTGGAAGAGGATAAAGATAGCAAAGAAACTCTGCCCAATTGCATATTCCCATTGTCCCAACCCTTTAGCCATCCTTGTGCCAGAAGAGATAAAAAGCAAAGAAGTTGGAGGACATTTGAAGAGGAGACGAGGATCAGGATTCACAGAGTAGTGGTTGGTCTCAACATTTGTAATTTGATTCATTTAAAGTAATAAAGAAATGTTTTTCCCATCCCACTTTATGATTTCTTCATAGTATAGTAAATATATGTTTGAATCTCTAACCCATTAGTTTATAGGTAAAATGCATGTGTAGTTTGTTGCTTTTTTTGCATATAGGTCAGCTTTAAAAGGAGGATTTCTAACAAGTGATCAAGAAGGAGGAAGGATCGACATCGAACATCCGGAACAAGGTCAGCTTGCATGTACACGTGGCTGATATAAGGTCAGCTTGCGTGTACACACCCTCTATCTCTATACAGCTCGCGTTCACATGCTTGTTGTGGGATTATCATTATCATGCTTGTGCATAATAGTTTTTGTTGAGGGTAAGGAAGTCATCCTTTCCCTTGATGAGACTTATACCTCTCAGGTTTTTGAATCTTTGTCTTAGAAGTCAGTAACTTAGGATTAATATTAGCCTTAGCTTGCTCTTTCTCATTTAAAAGTTGTCATAAAAAAATAATTTTTTTTAGGGTTTTTAGACAAGTGTGAGAGTCATTTATTAAGTTGCTAGTGTTTAATTTCTTGAAGTCATTCTTTGTGATCTGCGATTTATGCCATAATTGTTTTTCTTGGTTTTTTACTTGTTGGTATTTTTCCTTTTTGCTTTATCATCATTTTAATTGAAAAAAATCTCTTCCATTTTCTTGTTTGGTTGAAGAGTGTGATTCTGCATTATTAGCCAGGGAAAAGTATTTTATTTCATAAGTTTTTGTAGTTTACTTAGATTATAAGTAGCTCGTAGTTGAGTGAAATTCCTTTTAAGTTTTCTGTCCAAAATCTTAAAGAAAAAAAAATAATAATAATTGAAAAGTTGTTGAAATTTTGCATTAAGTGAAAGTTTTTGTTTCTAGCTTTTTATTCATTTTTTCTTTCATCTTTTACACATCATCAATTTCATTTGCATACCCCTTGACATAATACAAAGCCATAAAATTAGCACTAAATCTAAAATTTATTAGACTTTTATGTTTGTAGGGTTAACCAACTAGTTCGGGATTACGGCCTTGGATTAGGTTGGAGAGGAAACTCTTGAAGTCCATTACAATCAAACATTGGAGTCTTAGTTAGAGTGTCTCTAAGTCCAGTATCATGAAAGTCCAGTGTCACGTGCAGAAAGGCAGCGGAGATAACCCCTCCAAAGCTGGACCAATCGTAGTGGAGAACACATATAGAGGGATTGTTTTGGGATTTCGTTGATTGCATTTGCCATGGGGTTTCATGGGTCTCAAACCCATTCGAGTTACTCAGTTGTCTTCCAGACCACTTGCTTTCGATACTTTTGATAGGTTTTGGGCTCAATACCCTGCTCATTGTGGTCTACCCAACTTTTGACTGTACCCACCTGGTGACTGTTCACGTGCTTGCAACCTAGTTGCCTATATTTTTTAGGGACATACATAGCTGACTGTGGGGGTATACTATAGTACCTAGGACAGACATCAGGCCACGCTTTGCAGAGTATACCTAGATAGTGCTTCTATTTTCAAGTTGCACTTGCACTAGTAAGTTTCTCTAGTGTTGGTTGTTGTAACTGTTGTTCCAATTAATTTAGTGTTTTCTTGTCTTATATTATAGGGACTTTTTTAGTGTGTGTTACTTTTGAACATTTAGACTACCCTAGAGTGTATTTGAACTTCTCACACGGTGGAGGATCATGAGCTCCACTGGTCACGAAGGCTTCTTGGCCTACTGCCAGTTACACTGGAGCCACCCCCGCCACCATTAAGGTGAAAGCTAGACCAACAAGGGTCTTTTGAAGTGATTGGGTCACAAGAAATTGTGTCCAACCAACATCTAGAGGAATCAACCATTTTGGACCTTGAAGCAAATGATCTTGTCCCGGTTGGAACCCCAACCACTAATTTCTTAGCACCTTTCATCGTACCAATTAAATTTTACAAGCACCAGACAGTGTTGCATGCAACAATGGAAACAAATGTTGTTACTCCTTCTGGGAATTATTCAATTCCCACTACGATTTTCACCACAGGAGAGTTTTCACCTGTTAACCCACCATCACCGGTTTGAGACAACATGGTCTCGACCGCCTCTACATCGCACAATGGTCTGATACTGTCTTTGGAGGTGGCCACAACCCCTTTCGCACCAAGTGCGATAGGCCCTTCGTTCTCATATGGGATGCCTAGTTCAGGTACAAGTCCTGTAATTTCCTACTCCACTTTATAGACTTCAGTTCTGGGGGCAAGGAGCTCTAGCGCTCCTCTACAAGGTCACATGGGGGGCACTCCTGCTCCTTTTAATGTTTTCCCTTATGGAGGAGGTCATATATCTCCTTCCTCCCCTTCACTCGGTGGCTCGCATCAATAATCCATCGGGCAACCTACACACCATAGTTTATTTGGAGTAAGGAGTCAAGGACCACCTTCGCACAATATGTCGGTAGGATCGACATCATTTTATTTTCTTGGAACGTTTGGTAATAAAGCCTTCTCATCAGCCGCCTTCCCCACTGGGGGCAATCCCATTTTTGGACAACCTATTCCTATGCAGGGTACTATTCCTGCATAGGGGGAAAACCTAGGAACTTCTTCTACATCATGGCCTTGGAATTCTTGGCAGTGATCCATTCCCTCATCTAGAATGTCGATCTGTGGTAATTCTTTCTGCAATAAATGGAACCCTTGACAAACTACTATGCATATCCCCATAGGACCGACATGGGGCAACCCTTCACAAAGTCCTTCGAATGTAATGCATACCCAACCATCTATGTCCTATTTTGAAAATCAGTCGATGATGTCTCCACATACGCAAAATCCATATGCTGGCCAGGGCCAAGGTTTCTACCAGAATTCGGGTCAGCGGCTGAACTTTTCCTAGCAACCTGGTGCCAGTAAAACTCCAGGCCCCTTTTTCCTAGGTTATCACCAACAACCCAAACTACCTTTCCTTGCGAATTTGCACTTGCTAGATTTGACAAGGTTGTTGAATGAACCTATCTTTCAGAACCCATGTTGGCCTCCTATGCCGATGAAGCTTCCTTCGAACATCCCAAAGTTTGAAGCCAAGCCTAACAAAGATCCAGGAGATCATCTAACTACCTTCCATCTTTGGTGCTCATTTAACTCATTGAAAGACGATTATGTATAGTTGTTATTCTTTCAATGTAGTCTCATTGGGAGTGCTGAAAAATGGTACATTGAGCTCGATTGCTCAAGATACTCTTCCTTCAGAGAACTAGCGATGGATTTCCTAAACCATTTCCAGTTACCTATGAGATACAATGTTGGCACAGAGCTACTTTCCAATTTCGAACAAACAACCGCAGACCATATCTCTGATCACATCTGAGAATGGAGACATCGGAAGAGTTTAAATAAGGTGCCAGTCCCACCAACATTCCTGCTAGAGTGGTTCCTTAAGTCTTTGGTCCCACAGTTATCCAAAGACATCGCAACATCGGGATTATTCTCTGAAGAAGACGCCATCATGAGAGGTCAACAATTTAATCTCATCTATTCTCAGTCTAGCTTATTATACAACATCTTTCCATATTCACCACACTCAATACTTGATAAAACTAGACAGAGAGTTGGACCACATGCTGATGGTATTGTTGGTTTAGCACAAACAAAGTCTGATGAGCAATTAACGAAGCAGTTGCAATAGTTATCTATACAACACACAGTGGCCAACCAAACTACTACTTTGGCTGCTCTGCCTACCAAAACATCGCAGGTACACACAGTGCAATCGACTAACTCAAAGGCCACCTAGCAGCCTGAAGGAAAGAAAAAAAAATGAAAGAAGGGTAAGGGGGATAAAAAACCTACTGATAATGCTGGTGGGGACAACACTGACAAACGGAAGGTGAGGTATCTATGCAACTTGTGCATGGAAGACCACCTGACCCATCTATGTCCTTGGCTTGCAGAAGCCCAAAAGTTTGTGATGCAGCAAGAACCTGCTATGTTGACCAATCCATTTCAACATGGGCAAAATCTAACCCAAGCCTCTGCAAGCATGTAAGGGGGCAGCCAAGAACCCTATCTGCCTGTGAACAACCCCACGTATGAGAACATATATATGGTGAGGGGTGATGCTTTTATATCGACTAGAGCGCATGACTATAGTAAACCAAGCACTTGTGAGAAGGGTAAAGAAGTTGAACTCCCATCTCTTCCTCTACAGATTGAGAAGACGTTGGGCAAAACAATGACATCCATTCCCAAAGGTGCATTCAAAAAATATTTTCATAACCCAAACATAATGGCCGCCCAAAACTACTTTGTGGTGGAAGATTTATCACAAACCCCTTGTGCGATGCCTGCTTTGGAGGTCCTCCAAAGATGCCCTTCCCAAAGGAAAGCCTTGTTAATCGCTTTAGGATATACCGAGACTTGTAATTCAGGTACAATCATGTTGGATACAACCGAATTAAAACCTCGTCTTCCTTACCACGTAGCATTTTAGAGAATAGTGGCTTATCCCACGAAAAATTTTACTCAGAATATTTTCCGCACAATGGTTGATGAGGGCGCATCAACATGCGTTATGTTGTTTGCATGTTGGAAGGTTGTTGGCCAGCCCATTTTTTCTTTGTCACCTACTCTCCTCACCGCTTTCAATTGTCGTTCGTTCTGACCACATGGCATCGTTATTTCTTTCCCCGTGCAGTTACAAGGGAAGATCATGTGTGTCAAAGTAGAGGTAGTTGATGCTCCCCTCCACTATAACCTCTTGTTAGGAATGAGTTGGACTTATGCCATGCAAGCTATGGTTGCTACAGTTTTTTGGGTCTTGTTGTTTCCACATGAGGGATGGATAGTGACCATCGATCAATTGTCTTTCTCTAGACCTGACCCTGCATTGGGAGCATCTAAGGTCTCGATGATTGATAATCCTCAATCAGGTGTCGTCAATGTATGGGTTGGTGTGTTCCCATCTTTGATGGGTACCTTTGATTACCCACCCCCTCAAGGTGATATTAAGTTTATATCTAATCACCATAAGGTTGAGATTTTTCAAGTTTCATCATTCTGCATGGCTTACTTTGACGATCGATGGATACTTCCTTCCCCATCGACCACGATGGATGGGATAGGTCACCTGGGCATGTCCATGCCCTTTTCTGTAGCTGAAGTAGCAGAATCTTTAGTCGAGCAAACTTCAGCCCACACTGATCCAGCTCTTGCACAGGAGTTCGATCCACTTCTAGAGCCTATTTGGGCTCAGGGTTCTCTCACTCACACTGATTCATTAGAATTAGTATTTCCCTCTGATGAACCAATAATTGAAGCAATGACTAGTCTGGATAAACCCTAGGAAGATCTTCATTACATATCATACTTCCTCCCAGAGTTAAGACAAATTGAAGCAAGAGAATTCACCATGACTATGACAGGAGATTGATCTTGTCCTATTAATCCCTTAGCTACACATGAGGTTTATGCTGAGGGAATATGGAAACTATTGTTGAAACCTTATCGATCAAGATCTCCCGAAACGCTAGCGTCATGGATAATGTCTCCCGAAACACAGATATTTTCAAAAAATTCCACGACGTTTTTGCCTGGTCTAATGAGGAAATGCTAGGTATCGAACCAAAAATAGTTGAACATGAAATCACAATGTATCTTGATGCCAAGCCTATTCAGCAGAAGCTTCTTCCAGTTAATCCTAATAAGGCAGCAACCATTAAGGTTGAGGTGGAGAAATTGCTAAAATCCAGGTTTATCTATCCTATCTATTTGACCCAATGGGTGTCAAACCCATTGCCGGTCAATAAAAATAAAGGCATGATTTGTGTATGTACCGACTTCCATGATTTGAACAAGGCCTATCCCAAAGATAATTTTCCCACACTTTTCATCGACCAGATCATTGATGAATGTGCAGGTTGCGAAGCCTTTTCTTTCATGGACAATTTTTCGGGATATAATCAAATCCAAATCAAACCCGAACACCAACACAAAACGATGTTCATTTTTCCATGGGGTACATTCACATATTGTAAGATGCCTTTTTGTCTCAAAAATGTTGGAGCCACCTTTCAGTGAACCATGTCTTTTTCTTTCCATGACCTCAAGAACATAGTCGAGGCCTATTTAGATGATTTAGAATCATGATCTCGCAACAGAACGAATCATCCCAAACACCTCCGACTTATCTTCGAACGTTGTCACTACTTTTGTATTCACTTGAATCCAAACAAGTGTAGCTTATGCGTAACTTCAAGACGATTGTTAGGTTTCATAGTGTCAACAACAGGGATCATGGTCGATCCTCTCAAGGTTGAGGCAATAATTTAGTTTTCCCCCCCACGCACAATTCTTCAACTTTAGAGTCTACAAGGCAAGGTGAACTTTTTATGATGCTTCATCACCAACTATGCCGATATCACCAAGGGATTTATGTGCTTACTGAAGAAAGACATTCCCTTTTACTGGGACAATGTTGCTTAATGCTCTTTCGATGCATTGAAACATGCCCTCACAACTGCCCCTCTTCTCTGGCCACCTAACTATAAGAAAGATTTATTATTATATCTGGGTGCAACAGAATCAACCATTGGCATGGTTTTAGTTTAGGAAGATGTCTTGTTCTTAGAATACTTGATCTATTACCTGAGCCAAGGCCTCGTAGGACCAAAACTCAATTATTCTCACATAGAAAAACTTGCGTTGACAGTAGTTCATGATGTTCAATAGTTCCGTCATTATGTTCTATTTCGCAAGACCACCGTCATTGTTGTCATGAATCCATTCTAGTACATGTTGACACGATGGGTAATAGGCGGAAAAATCAGTAGATGGATAGTCATCCTCCAAGATTTTGACTTAGACTCCATTTCAGCTAAGTCCAAAAGGTCACTGGTCTTCGAAAGAACTTATTTCAAAACTTTCGGTTGAGTCAGGTGACGTTGTGCCTGAAGAATTTCCTATCCGGGGAGATATGTTTTTGATCACATCTTTGGATCCCTGGTATGAAGATATACTTATCTATCTCTAGACTTTGAAGTGCCCCACCCCTACTTCTCATGATGAGAGTCAATGCATACGCCATCAGGTTAAGAATTATCTCATAATCGATGATACATTATATCAAAGAGGTGTAGACTGCATCCTACACTGATGTGTCACTCATGAGGAAGCAGTTATCATGCTTAACGATTGCCATACTAGAGCTTGTGGCTGTCATTCGTCTGGGTTGGAAACAACCCAAAAGATTCTACGAGCAGGTTACTTATGGCCGACAGTTATCAAAGATTGTATCGAATCGATCAAGAAGTGTCATCTATGCCAAATCTTCTCTCACAAGATGAGGGCACATCCCGCTTCCGTGTTTCCTATCATCACAGTTGGTCTCTTCACCAAGTGGGGGATTGATTACACTACTTGCAACCCTCCTTCAGTAAGGGGGCACCGCTATATCATCGTAGCTATAGACTACCTCACAAAGTGGGTCGAAGCTATGCCAACATTTAAATATGATGGAGAGACTGCAACTCTCTTTTTATTCAATCAGATAATAGCAAGGTTCGATGTCCTCGGGGAGATTTTCATTGACCATGGTAGTCACTTGCTGAACCAAATGATGACTAAGTTAACATCAAATATTGGGTTACATCAAGAGCATTCATCACCCTACTACTCCCAAGCAAATCAACAGGTGGAAGCTATAAACAAAACTCTTAAGACCATTCTATGATGAACTATCAACTCAGCCAAGTCATATTGGCATTTGATGTTATACTCGGCATTATGGGCTTACCAAAGGTTTTTTAAGACTGCAACCAATTTCTCACCTTTTCGACTCATTTACAGGCTAGAGGCAATTTTTCCCATCGAATGTCAGATCCCATCGCTAAAATTGGCAGCACAATTACAGCCAGACACTTCTCCACTTGAAGAACGGTTAGTATATCTTGAGCATATCAATGAGCAGTGTCATGATGCGTCACTGGCCAACGAGGCTCACAAACATAAGGTCAAGTGTCAGTATGATAGGTCTGTTTGTCCTCAGATTTTCTCTGAAGGTGACCTTGTCCTGGTCTATGAACAAGATAAGGACCACCTAGGGGTAGGAAAATTCAAACCCATGTGGTTCGAACCTTTCATCATAAAAGAGGTTTTCAAAAAGGGTGCTTATCCTCTGGTTGATTTTGAAGGGAATGCTTTGGCAGAGCCTAGAAATGGGCTCTACCTCAAGAAGTATTACTCATAGGAAGGTCACTGTGGGTAACTTTTTGTAACATATGTATAGTCTTAGTACTATTGCTTTTTAGTTTATTTTAGTGTTATGGATGTGTCATGAATGTTATCTTTCATCACTGTGGCATATGTCAAGTGATTTTGAGGTGTTCGTTGGGTATGCATATGGTGCTAGTTGGCACACTCGGAGGCTTGCCTCCGAAGCTTGGGTAATATTTACACCTCAAGGCCAATTATTATCTTAAGAAGGTATATGCTTAGGTGACACCACAAATAATGTTGTCGAGTATAATGCAGTTATTGAGTTTCTTTGTGACGCTTTGTCATTGGGTATCTCTCATCTCCGGGTCTATCTTGATGCTCAACTAGTTGTATCTTAGTTAAGCAGAGTGTACTGGGTTCATGATCCAACTTTACACCGACGATTCCTTAGGGTACGTCTCTTATAATAAAACTTTGATTATATTACATATTTTCATGTTCCTAGGAGATTAAACCAAGTTACAGATACTCTAGCTAATCAAATTTTAGATTGGCATCTTGCGGACATATGAAAGAGCAATAACATAAGCATGTAAATACATTTTTTTACACATGATCCATAAGACACAAAAGACCAAAAAACCATATATAATATCATAAGGTAACTAGAGTACATAGATGGACACAAGCGCCTAAAAAGTAGAACCGATAATGAGTCACAGGGCTTATGCCCTCAAAAAATATATATAAGTAGTGCTCGTGGCACGTCAAAATCTCTAGGTAAAGTCAGGGCCTTTGGGCCCTGTTATACTGGTCCACAGCATTGGCTAAATGCCGAAACAACCAGACCCATGTCCGTGGTGCCCCCACTACATGAGGTTGCATAGATGGTGGAAGGTCCTCAGTCTCTACCATCGGGACCATGTGAGTGAGTGCAATAAAGTTACACTCGACTCGTCTCAATATCCTATCAGCCTCCTTGGCTTGAAGATGTCCTATTACTGCTGGTCCCCCTGCAGCGATAGGTGCAGCCGCTGGCCGAGGACGATTCCTGTTGCTTGCATAGTCAGTCGGTCACACTGGTCCCACATATGCACACAATGAACACATATCCGTCAAATACTCTGGTATAACAAAAAAATTGATATATATAAAAAAACAACATAAAAATTACATATAGAACAAAAAAACTACAAAGGTGGAGACTTACCCATCTCCCCTCACTCCTCACTAGGAGGTACTGGTATCTCAGGGTCTCTTGAAAAATCAATCCCTACATAGGGGTAATCCTCTATAACCGGGATCTGTCTTGACAACCACGCAAGGAAGTCATCATCGAAGGACTCATTGGTCCTTCCGCCACCCTGTCGTGGTAGTAATACTACCCATCTACACACAACAGGAAGAGAGGCCTGATGTCCTCGTACCACTACTCGAGGAATAAAACTTGGAACTCTCTCAAAAAAGAACAAACACAAAAAGGTCTCAAACCCAAAGTTCCTATGTGTCTGCAAATGACAATTTGTCAGCTATATTTTCATACACTCAAGCAATGTGGTACTCCAATCAAAAACTTGCGCATTTAAGCACTAGACTACACAATTCATCTATGCACGGGACGCCTGATGTAGAGCCACAGAAAAAATAATTCGCCTGATAAGCAATACTATCGCCTGTAACGATAAGTTAGTGATCTTTCTTATGGGCACCTTCATGCTCGAGTGGTCTATATCAGCTGCACAGTATAGACATATCAATTCCTCTATGTTATGCAGCCCCGCAGGAAAAGTCCGAAAATTGACTGGTTCCCCTCTCTTGGAGAGTCTAGTCAAAAAGTAAATGTCCTCCACCGTGGGCACCAATGATTGCCCCTCCATCATGAGTGCCTATGCATTCGGATTCTAGTAGTCAAACAAGACATTCAGTAACTTAGGTTTTTCCCACATGAAAGGACATAGAAAAAACTTGAGTAACCCGCACTGCATCAAACTAGCCATAGCATTGAGGTCTTCCTCGACCAACTCATTCACCTCTTCATGCTCTCTTTCTCTCCAATGGACATACATCCTGCAAAAAAACAAGGTTCAGGAGGGTTAGCCCTTGCTTTTTATGCCTTTTTCATTCCATAAGGGGGTCCACGCATGCTGTAATGGTGATAGTCGAGTGTATACGTGATCTGTCCAGAGACAACCCGCGTGGACCTAGGGACGACTCTTTAAAGGTCGACGCCCCCCTAAAAAATGAAACCCAATGCACAAATAAAGACATAAAATGCAAGATAAGGGAGTTTGTATTTACTTGGTCCAGACATAAGTTCGTTTTGTCCATTGTAGCTCCCGGAATCACTTCTTTTGACAAAGGGGGTCTTTTAGCTCCAAAATCAATTTCCAAATTAGCAATGGTGATAATGAGTTGTCAACTTCTATTTATAGACTTTTTGGCCTTTTTTGTCACTTTTTTGGCCTCCTTTACCATTTTATTTATACCAAAAACCATTTAGAGTGATTGAGGAGTTGCATAGTAGGATTTGATCGGGTATTAGGACAAATTTTTTTGAGTTTTGAGTAATTTTCGACGATCCGTGGAAATTTTTTATGACGATCGACTTGAGCATATATGTTAGGGTCTACCCTGACTTTTGTATCTCATTTCCTTTTTCCTTTTCCATAGGATCGATCCCATCAGGTTGTGAGACATAACCATCATAGTTTCTTTAGAAGTGTTGCAACTTGGTGGTAGAGCTTACCTGAACATGGATGCCCTAGGTAGATCCTGGTTGCATTATGGTATCCATGTTGTCTCTAAAACACAGGCTTGGGATTCCTTGTAGTTTTTCCTGAATATGAGTTTGAGCCTCATTTGCATAATTCTTCTTCTCTCTTGACCTCACCCTTAGGACTCCCCAAAAATAACAGGTCTTCCTTTAAACCCTTTTCATAACCTCTAAATATGAAAATATTGTCGAGCGATCTTATGGCCTTTCATGCTCGTTAAACTAAAATTTGAATTCACGTCTGTCCGGCGGTAGTTTACCCCTTTTTCGGTTCGGATGGTCAACTGTACGAACAAAGGTATACTCTATCGAACTTCATCTCTATAGAAGAGTACTCTCAGGTATAATTTTATCCCTTTTTCGGGCCCGAGGGACTAAACTTATGAAGAAGGAACCCCCACAGAGTCCATAGTTAAGCTGTTTTCAAACTCCCTAAAATTGAAAAGATCATCAAGTGACCTTATTCTTTCACACTCGCTAAAATGGTCCAGAAGAACATTCCTGACGGAGTCCATAGTTAAGTTTTTTTCAAACTCCTTAAAAATGAAAAAATGGTCGAGTGATCTTGTCCTTATCACGCTCGTTAAAATGGTTTTCAATAGACGTCTTGTTGGTGTTAGTTTACCCATTTTTCGAACTCACTATACTATCTTTGAAAAAGGTGCCCCAATGGAGTCTCTTTTTATGTTTTTCAGACTCTCTAAATATGAAAAACCACCAAGCTTACCTTCTCTGGGCTCGTTAAACTTACATCGAAGGACATCACCATTGTGTGTTTTGTTAACCACATTTGCATACCTTATACGCCAGCCTTGTAACAGTTTTCTTCTGCGTCTTAACAGCCTTGGCCCCCGAAGGGTTTTTCTCGAGTATCATTAAACTAGAACATCAGTCATGTCTTTGTGCCTTGAACTTGTATGTTTGCAACACTCCTTCCTCCATTGTAACATAACATTCCTTAATTCTTTTTTCCAAAATTATTGAAAAAGACAAAAAAATCAAATATACCCCCAAAAGAGGAAGGGAAAAGTATTTTCTTTATTTATAGCATAATAAGTCAGCCATGGATAAAGCACATCTGTTTGTTTGTTCATCAAACTATGGAATGTAGTATGACCTTAGAAAGTTGTTCTCGCTATATAGAGTGGTGGCCTCCTCCATTTGGTTATTCTTCCAAACATATGAAGAGTTTGCGTTGCCTCCTACTTAGTAGACTTATGATTAATGCCATGCAACCTGAGTCTCATCATTTGTCATGCTATTGTCCAAGGAAAATTTGTCACCAAGCCTGAGTTGGCCCCTCTGCAATTTGTCTCTTTCCCTCATACCCCGCCATCGTGAATGTCCAATCAAGTTCTTGTTTGAAATCAATGAAGCCTTCAGTCTGATCATCAAGTCCATGATGAACGAGCCATCGAAGACCTCTGGGTAGCTCATTCGTACACTCATATTACACTCCTACCCGAGTTTTGAAGATTTTGAAGTAGTTGCTCAAGCTCTGAAGACCTCATCTCCAACCATCATGCCGTATGAGCTTCTACAAGATGGATACTCTATATGTATATCTTTTTTATTTCGAGATGTAGCTCCACTGTGTATTGTTTGCGGCTACTCTTTATATAGTTATATGACATGGATCTACAGTGTATTTGATTGGTATTCATGATTCTATTTTATCTTAAGCGTGGGTATGCCCACCTCGGTGAGACATTTGTTATTTTGCAAATGACAACTCTCGGTTCCTGATCCTTGGGATCAATTGTTCAGCACATCAGTATATATTGGTAATCTATTTCGGCCATCAGATGCTCTTCTGATCCCACACATTAGGGGGCATTTGTTATAACCCTAAATTGCACCATACATTCTTACGTGGCATTAGGCCATCTCATATCCCTTATTTGCCAAAGAACTGTTGAACAACTCTTTAAAAAACCTCTTTTATAAGGGCCCACGTGCACTACTCCATTACTACATGCATGTACACGCTAGCTGACCTAAAACAGCCTGTGTCGATTGACAAAAGCATGACAAAAGGAAATTTTCCGATGAAACACACAACTTTGGGTAAGTTAACTAAAACTCCCAGCCATACATGGTTGAGGGTTCGTCCAAATACATAGCTCCTTCTAGCCTATAAAAGAAGGGGTAGGGGTCCCATTTGGAAGAGGAAAAAGATAGCAAAGAAGATCTGCCCAATTGGATATTCCCATTGTCCCAACCCTTTAGCCATCCTTGTGCCAGAAGAGATACAAAGCAAAGAAGTTAGAGGACATTTGAAGAGGAGCCTAGGATAAGGATTCACGGAGTAGTGGTCGGTCTCAACATTTGTAACTTGATTTATTTAAAGTGATAAAGAAATGTTTTTCTCGTCCCACTTTATGAGTTCTTCATAGTACAATAAATATATGTTTGAATCTCTAACCCATTAGTCTATAGGTAAAATGCATGTGTAGTTTGTTACTTGTTTTTCATATAGGTCATCTTTGAAAGGAGGACTGCTAACCAGTGATCAAGAGGGATGAAGGATCGACATCGAACATCCAGAACAAGGTATGTTGGTCTAAACCATGTATTTTCTGAAAAGGAATGGGGTTTAAGTCTGGGGACGAAGGTAGAAAATATATTTCTTTTGGTCATATCTGCATGCATAAGATAACCCTATTTGTTAGTTTGTAAGGGGATTTCCCTCACAACACGCAATAAAAAAATTTAGTTGCGCAATTCAAATCCTTTCCCAATAGTCATAAATAATAAATTACAATAATCAAATTTCAAATTCGGATTTTCCATAAATGGAAAATAATTTCTGAATTTGAATTTGCCAAAAATGGATATTTATTCCCAAGTACACACAAACTTTAATAATTAATTATTTTTGGGGGATATTACATCAGAGGTCAATTTGTTCAATATTAAAATACAACATTAAATGAACATGGCACCTATGAAAATTTACATCGAATAATGATTCAAGAAGGCTAGCAACAAACAAACTCACAAATGAAGGGAAAGAAGCACTTGAGTCTGTTTTTGTAACTCTCAATGATAATGATAAAAGGACATCATCGAGATTTTTTTTTTTTTTATTCTATTTATTTGCTTTATGTTCTGCGGGAGCCCTAATCCCATTATTTAAGACAAACGCATTTACAATTTCAAGGATATGTAATAGACTATATATTTTTTGAAATTCCAAAGAGAACTATTTTGGGAACAATCTGGATTGTTCTTTGTAACCTTGTTTGCAAAATATAGATTATTTGAGGTTTATCTATCATTAAAGTTCTCTTATGCATGCATATCATCTTCTTTTTTTATTTTATGTTATTATGTTATCAAAAATATGTATCCCAAACTATGATGGATGCATGATAATTTTTCTTATTTGCTTTAAATGTGTGATTCTTATTCCTTTTTCAGAAAATTTCTTAAAAAAGAAAACAAAAAAGAGTTTCATTTTACCTTATTGTGATTTTTTTGTTTCTTTGAATTACTATAAGTGACTTCTGGCAAGTCCCACATTTTGAATATTTTAAAATCTCAAGAAAAGCTAAAGAGGAGTAACATCTCTATAAAAATGCAAACGCAGGTGGATTTATATCTTAGCGAGGTTTATGTTTCGTTCCTAACGGATTCAAGCATCAACACCTCTATATGACAAAGAACAAAAGAGAATAATCATGGTAAATAGAGGATGGAATCACCCACATTACAAACTGAGAAGAATAAGGAATTTCCTTTATGAAATAAGTTAACAAATCTACAATTTAGTTGACTCAACTCATATGGGAAAGTACTCTGTTCTAAATTAAACTCCAGCAAAAAATATTACAGAACCCTTGTTTGCATGAAAACTTCCATAATGCATAACAAATTACATATACACGAGAGTGGGTTTGACAAAACTTCACTAATTAAGCACTTAACTATTTTTTCAAGCCGAAGGATAATATCAAATCTTCATCCTAAACAAAGGACTCTGTTGGAAACCAAGTTATGTTTTTAAGGTTGAATACCCTGCCCGAGGTGCCAAGCCTTTTCCTATCGCCAAGGGAAGCAGAAATGAAAGTTAATATATAACCTAAGGAGAATATATCCACACAGTCGAAAAGAGAAAAATGTTAAAAGAAAAAGGTACTTACATAATTTTTCGAATGGGATTTGGGATAAATACCGTGCCATCCTGGTCCAATGATACCTACGTTAAACCTCAAAATGTCACAGAAGGAAAACCAAACTTGCATAAGATTGACGAAGAGTTAGGGTACGATTTTTCTTATGAGAAGCAACTCGAAACCGAGATGGGTTCCCTATATAAGAATGCCATGATCGACCAAAGACATTTTTTCATTATGATGACCCTCGAAAAGAAGGAAGGTCCCATCATTAGTTAAGTATCCAAATGAATCTATAACGACAGATAAATAAAAAAGAAAAACAATGAATACAATAAGACCCAGAAGTGTGCAACCTTACCACATTTCTTAGTATTGTTTTCCAAAAAATCCAAGTTAAGGTTATGATAATGGCATACAAAGGGAGGGAAATTCACGCATAACTTTAGGACTTTCGTCAAGCTACGATCCTCTACATAGTATAAAGAAGACTGATAAACAAAATAAGGATAGAAATTATAAACAGGGTCATGCCAAGATTTTACAACGACAGAGCCAACTAGAGTGAAAGAAATACGACAGTCAAGGTAATTTGTACTCAGAGTCTTTAGATGACATAGGAGCCCCATGCACCCGGTGAGGGAAACTCAAGGACTCAGAAATGAAAACTCTGGTATCAGCTAGCTAAACCAGCAAGGAAACACATTTTCCTCTGGAAGATTGCTAACCAATGGAGTGAAAGATAAAAAATCACGTAGACTACTAAACAATGGAGTGGAAGATTGCTAAACCATATTAATGACTGCAAACACAAACTAAAATAGTTTCGACATTACAACCAAAATTTAGAAAGGAAACTACTAGACACTTAATTTCAACCATAAAAGAACGTATATACATACAATCAGCAGCACAGCCAGTTCAGATGCGGCGGCGGAATTTAGGCAGTTCAATAACGCTCGGAGTTCCCCCAAACACTTCAGCTAATCGATTCATCCATGCAGATGACACAATTAAAGTAGCGTTGTGTTTTATTATCGCAGGCTTTTGGATTAGGCGAAGTGCTCGAAGGAACTCCCAGCGCTGAGAACTAGTGACATACTAACATGTTATTTGATTTCTCATGTTCGCTGGCAAGACTAATCATCTTCTTAGATACTATTCAGCTCCGCTATTGCCTATATGATATCTCAAGATAAGGAATGTTCATCCCCGGTATTCCCAAACAAAAAAAACACATACATTCATTGCACTTTGACGAAAGTCTGTTACACAGCGGACATTCATTGAGTTTGGTTCAATTTTCATTATATTCTTATTCCTTTCAAATTGTATGATTTAAATTGATTTGTCATTCTTTGCAACTTTTTCTTTCGGTGTAAGCGATCCCTATTATGAATATGTATATTCACAAGGGGAGGGATAGATTCTGCCTTCTCCATCACATTAATTTAGTAAGGGCAGGGATTTTAAATCGTAAAATTTGATTGGGCAGGTCTCATTTTTAGACTGTAACTTCTGAGAGTAAGGGTGGCGGATTTCCTTTGCCGTTATGCAAGATGGATACAAAAATGATCGTGAAAGATGCGGCATATTCAATAGAGAACATGTACAGAAAGAATCCAAGCTTCCAAGTGGATAGAATCGACCGGTCGTCTGTTCCCTTTGGAAGCAACCACATCAGGCATAACTGCTTAATCCCTTGAACTGACATTTGACAGAGTGGAGTAGACTTACGATGAAAATTGTTAAATCAGAGTAAAACCATCTTATAATCCATATCCTATAAGAAATAATTGAATGTATTTGATATATGAAGATGTGATTTGAATTTGTGTAAACTTAGCACTCGAAAACAAAAAAAATCGGTCTCTGTCCTCGTTGTGGGATAATGTACAGTTATCAATGAAAACGATCGCAAAGGTGAAATATAAATTTATACATTTTGATTATATTTTTAATTTACATAGGAAACTATAGGATTTAAGATATAAATATAATATCATCAACTGATATGTTAAAAAGTTTTACAAATTTTCCATTGGGTTATGACAATGTGTTGAGAGAGATGAATCCATTACTAGTTGGAAAACACTACTAACTTGCTTTGGAGAGGAAGAAAGAAAATTGTCATTGAAACAAGCAAGTTCAAATTAAACAGGACTACAAAGGATAGGTAGCATCATATCTTATTGAGGACAAGGTAGTGGAGGAAAGGAGGAAGGTAAGACTGTAGGCTCTATGACCTAAATAAATACAGAAACTTATGAAGTTCTTATAGGAAGAGGAACACGCAAGAGTGGAAGAGGAAGATTTGTAGGAAAGTTCTTCAAATGTCATAAACAAGGGAACATGTGTTTTAAGTGACCCTAGAATTTGAATACAAATTGAAAATAAAGAATGAAGAAACATCGTTCCTCAAAGTGCTAATAACCTAGTTTCATCAATAATTAGAGATAATGTGTTAATGAAGTTGAACAAGAGCATTGTGAATATATATTTTATATTAAAGTGATGCTAAAGCAAGAGAGGTCGTAAGAATCCAACTATAAAATACAATCTAAAAATAGTAGAGAGATAAGTTGTAAGTAAGAAGAGAAGTTGGTCACTATCATCCTCAGAGCTAGGAATGTCAATGTCCACCCCAAGAATCTTTCTAATAATGTCCCTTGAAGAATGGCCTAGACTAATTGGTCCCTAGAGAGTGATCTGCTCTGACCTTTGGATGTTCCTAATATGGGCGAGAGTAGAAACTGGAGCTAAGGTGGAAGCCAATGTTGAAGCTCTCCTAGCATTCAAGGATGAATAACTCCTAGCAAGAGAGAAGAAGTTGACAATCTGTCCATGGGTATTGTGAATATATATTTTATATTAAAGTGATGCTAAAGCAAGGGAGGTGATCCTGAAGTAAATGTTGAGATGCACCACATAACCCAACACGTAAAGTGCTTTGTGTTTACAAAAGTGACACTTTGTCATTGTTTCTAAACAACTTTTGATAACTATCCACATGGAACATATCATGATTGAGTGTTATGATAAATATTTTCATGGATGCTTATCATTTTCCACTAAGAAGGTTTTGGGAATATGATAGAAAAGTTATTCATGACGTAGTGAAAAATACTTTATTGCTTGAGAATGATGGAGGGAAAAATAGGTTGTTCCCTATGCACAAAAAATGAGAGAGTAGTAACAACAATAAATATATTGGTCATAAAACAATGATGTTATGTATAACAAAAAATTGAAAGAGAAAAGATAAGGTGTTGTTTTTCTATCTTGCTAAAAAGTATAAGTTTAAAGATGAATAAACATGACATAATATCAAAAATTACTAAACTCTCAGAACAATTTAGGAATATTATTTGAAATAAACTATCAAAAGGTTTTTTTTTCCTTTACTAACTTATTCCATCAAATTTATCTATTTTGAGGATCAAATCTACCAAATAAAACACAACATAAATACATCCGAAAAGTAAAGAGATAAATAAACAAATTTATAATAAGAAAAACTTTGAGTCGATGTGTAGTTCTCATGGTACTACAACTAGACAAAGGATGATAACTATTAAGTATAAATTGGATGATAACTATTAAGTACAAATTTCCCATCTTAAGGATGGGCAACATAATAAATTTTTTCAGCCATATTTAAGTATGTTGTAGTTTATCTACAAAATATTTTGATATTCAACTAGAAAAAGAAAGAACATATGAATTACTTACTTCATGTATTGGATAGATTGAATAGATTGAAGCCTTAGAAGTTGTTTATGAATTTGCAAAAATGTTAATTTACAATAGAACAATTGATATATTTGGCTTTCTTAGAATAATTTATATAGTTGTCTTTCTTAATATCTTAAGAAGGCTTGAAAATGCATCCAAAAAAGCTAGAAAAATTGTAGACTAGTGTATTCCAAAAATTATTTTTTAGATAAAAAGATTTCAATATTTAAAGAGTTTTTATAAAAAAAAAAGTTTTTAGAGTGATATTTCTGTACTTTTGACTACATGTATGAGAAAAGAGAACTCTAATTAAATGAAAAATGCGTCATAAACCATTGTTGGCTTTACCTAAAGTATTCCAATTAGACTATGATGCTAGTGTACTAGGAAGGTAGAGGTGTAAATCGGTAAACTTTAATCAAAATAAAGTGCGTTTTATGAATCTGCATAATTTATGCATATTCAATCGTTTACTTTAATGGTTATCTCATCTATATTTGACTCTTTTTCATTTGGATTCTTTCTAAAATTAAATTATACGCTCTGATAATCATAGTTCACACAAACTACAAACAAAGAAATCAAGTTCACCTCAATCTGGTTTAACAAGGGGAAGGTAGGTTCATCGCAGCAACGATGGTGTCGGAGGCGAACCACAGACTACTGCTATTCTAAACCACAGACTTCTGCAACCCCAACTCCTCTACTGCTCAAGACTCTTCCTCTGATCATGCTGCGCCTTGAACACTGATCTCACACCTCACCTTTTATTGGTCCCAGTCCCTTTCGTTTTTCTTGTTTTTCATCGATCGCCTACCAGACTGTCAGCCACTATCCGCTCCCTACCTCTTTGCTCTAATAGGGAAAGGATTCCCGTGACTTCCAACCTTCTGACCGATCTGTTTTTCTAGCTATTTCTTCTCCTAACTTAGCCCTCTCCTACAGTATTGTTTCAGTGGGCTACTCTGGTCCCCTGGTGGCTGTCCATATGGCTTCCCTGCCCGATTTTCCCTCGCTTACATCCGGCGACCTCTTTTGGAACCAGGTGGCCTTATTGGACCATATAGATTCTATGGTACATAGCACTTCGAATTTTCCCTCCAATAATATTTCAAACTCTGTCGCCTTTGACTCGGAGCTCACAGCTAACAAAAGTCTCCCCCCACTGTCAAGAGCGCCCTCTTCGTGTACACTTCCAACCTCTCCTTGGGATTCTAATAGGCCTCTCCCTGCTTCTCTTAGACCTAACCGTCCACATAATCTTCTAGCTCAGACTGCTCCCCACCGAGAGGTCTCCACTGATCGTAAGGCTTGGAAAGAAAATAAAAAAACCAGGCGCTTAGTGTTGGGAGACGGAGTGGGGCTTGAAAACCTTTGCAAAATGTCCACCTGTTCTCTCGTTGGCCACATTTCATAAAAAAGTCTGAGCTCCCCCCCCTTGGTGGATTGGATTGAGCACAACTGGTCTCTATTACTTGGATACTGCCCGGAAGTTCTTTTTCTCAAAAATGGATGGCTTTGTTTCACCTGCAACTCGCCAGAAGATGCCTCGTTGCTCCTCTCAACCTTATGGATCTTTGGAGGCAGTAGCTTGACGCTCAAACATTGGCGCTTGGCCTTCAACCCTGAGACTAACTTCTTCCAGCTAAGACATATGTGGGTACTGCTCCCGGGTCTTCCACTACATTTTTGGAATGAGGAAGCCTTAAGAGCGATCGAAAACTCCTTGGGGAAGCTGATTTTTCTCAACTCCCCTTTGGGTACTGGTTTTCCTAGACACATGGGCAGGCTGTTGGTTGAGATTGACATTTCTACAGGCCTGCCAAAAACTCTTAAGATTGTTTGGCGAGGGAGAAAGATCCTTCAGATGCTGGACTACCTCGGCATTCCGTTCAGATGCAACCGCTGTCGAGAGACTGGTCACCTTCGCAGATTGTGCCCTGGTAAGAGTCCTAGTTCACACTTGGATGAATCGGATGATTTGTATCTTAACCCTCCTGCCTATCAGTCCGCTGACCCTTCCCTAGCATTTTTATATGCATCCCCTGATCCATGCACTATACCCCAACCATAACTTTCGGATTCCCTGTCCACTCTTGCTCACCTCTGCCCCACCCTATACAAATCTCTCTCTCATTCCGAAAAACAATGTGTCAACTCTTATACCTGGCTTGCTCCTTCTATCCATCCTGAACCCTCCTCCTCGGAAGTCATCCAAACCCAACCTTCTCTCCCAGAAGCTACCTGCGATTGCACACTTCCCTCCACTTTTACTTCTACACCCCCTCTACCTGCATCCTTAATCCCTTCCTCTCCGTCGTCTTCACAGGACGAACCCTCCTCCCCTTTAGTCCCTGTAACTCACTCCCTCCTTCCTGGGTACAATCAACCTGTGGAGGATGATACTCCTCTCTTGGAAACGCTGAACACATCTACTATGGCCCAATTCTCCCCGAATATTAACACACAGATCCCTCTATATCGAGGCAAAGAGATCATTACTCCTTCCACTGAAGCGGGACCGTCTTCAAACTCAATTTCCGTTCCGCAAACTAAATCATTTTCATGGTCAAGAGGTCTGGGGATCGAGCTCTCCCCTCTCGAGACGAGGAGCGCTAGAAAAAAAAAAGGAGGGCTCTACTACACATACTACAGTCTCGGGAGATCAATCGCACGATGGAAAGGCCCTTAGAGCAATGAAGGCTATTGCACGCTCCAAGTAATGAAATTGCTTTCTCTAAATATACGAGGGATCGGGGGCACTCTCAAGGTTGCTTCCTTCTGTAGCCTTCTGGAACACTCCAAGCCAGATGTCATTTTTTTACAAGAAACTCTATCTGCAGATCAATCGGCCAGACATTTCCTACATCATTTTCGCCCTCTTTGGATCTCTACTGCTTTAAGTTCTATTGGTAACTCAGGAGGCATGCTGGTGGCTTGGGATCCACTGCTTTTCGATCTTACATCCTACTTAACCTATGGAGGCATCTTTTGTACTGGAAAATGTCTTGCTACAAGCCAGGTATTGACACTTTTAAATGTCTACGACCCTTGCCTCGATCGACCTCTTTTCTGGACCCATCTAGCCAATAGTTGCATCCTCGCCCTCCCTAATCTCATCCTGGGAGGTGAACTCAACATTACCCTATCTTCCGATGAACATTGGCGCTCTACATCGATTTCAGGTACTGGTTTTAATCTCTACAGAGACCTATTTAATTCCTTTAATCTTGTTGATGTCCTTCCTATCAACCTCGTCCCCACCTGGCGTAATGGGAGAAGGGGCGCGGAAGCCATTGCCAAACAGCTTGACCATTTCCTGATTTCAGAGGCTTTCTTCCATTCAACAGCCTCCCCCACTTCCGGAGTCGTCCTCCCCTTCTTCTCAGACCACGCGCCCATCTATCTCACTTTGAATCCTACAGCCCGCCTCAAGCCATTTCCATTTAAATTTAATCATCATTGGGCTGAATACACAGAGTACTCTACTCTTGTTCACTCTGTATGGGAGGACCCGCAGTTCCTGAAGGACTCAAACCCACGGTCGCGTCTGATTTGGAAATTAAATTATCTTAAAGCACATACCAAATGCTGGATAAAACAAAAATTGGTCGCGGACCGGCTCGCCTTGCATCAACTCGAGCTTGAGATCAATCACCTCATCACCAAATCTACCACTGTGGCACTTTCTTTCGATGATGATGCTTCCCTAAAAGATTTGGAAGAGAAAAGGAATGACATTCTTCTAGTGGATGAAAAAAGACGGCGTCTCAGAAGTCGGGTGACTTGGCTAAAATGGGGTGACTCCAACACAAAGTACTTCCATAAAGTGGCTAATCTAAACAGAAATAAAAAGGTCATCTGGTCCATAGATGAGGAGAATGAGGACACCATTTGTGGATAGGAGGCACTCAAATCTACAGCGGCCTCCTATTTTGAGCAACTCTTCAAATCGAACAATGATTTACATATGCCAGACAAAGTCTCTACTGTCAGCCTTTACACGAGCTTGGTTTCTGCTGAGGAAGTAGCTGATCTATATAAACCAGTCTCCCTGACTGAGCTCAAGTCTACTCTTTCTCTCCTAAAAAAAGAGAAAAGTCCGGGCCCCGACGGCTGGACGACCGAATTTTTCTCACTTTATTTTGATCTTGTGGGTTATGATCTTCTACAGATGATCGAGGACACGCGCATTAAAGGTAAAATTAACAGCAGTCTCAATGCTACATTCCTGGTTTTAATCCCAAAGTCAGATCAGCCTGCCTCCTTCAACGATTTCAGACCGATATCCTTATGCAACTTAGTATATAAGCTTATTGCAAAAGTCATCTCTTCTTGGATTAAGCCTGTTTTGGAACGGAGCCTCTCAATTGAACAACTCGGTTTTCTCAAAGGGAGAAGGATCCATGATGCCATCGGCGTGGCACATGAGTGCATCCACAGCATCTTCAAAAGAAAACAAAAGGCGTTGATCATGAAAATCGATCTCCAAAAGGCGTTTGATATGGTTGACTGGGATTTTCTCAAACTTATCCTCCTCTCGGTTGGTTTTGGGATCAGTTTCACGGACTGGATAATGTCCTGTGTTTCCAATGCAAATCTTTCAGTGCTGATCAACGGGGAGGCTTCCAGATTTTTCAAAAGTGAAAGGGGGCTCCGCCAGGGATGCCCCCTTTCCCCCTACCTCTTTATTCTAGTTTTGGAAGGGCTGAGTCTTCTACTCACCAAATCTGTCTCAGAGCTTCGTATTTCAGGTATACAAGTCACAACTCGCCTCAGCATCGTCCATCTAATGTTCGTGGATGACATACTGTTATTTTCCAATGCGAATGAACTAGAATGGATAGCTTTATTGGATATTCTTCAGTGCTTCTGCAATGCTTCGGGGCTGATTATAAATCCCACGAAGTCCTTAGTCCATCATTGGGGCCGGTCAGCGGTTGATCTCTCTTCTCTCAAAAGCCTTTTCCCCTACACTTTTTTTGATCTATCCCTTGGTTTCAGATACCTGGGGTATCATCTCAAACGGGGAGTCTCCATATCTACGGACTGGACTTGGCTAGTGTCTACCTTTGAATGGAAAATTGGATTATGGTGCAATAAATGGCTGTCCCTGGGTGGACGACTCATCCTGGTCAAGTCGGTCCTACAAAGCCTGGTTGTTTATTGGATGCTTCTGGAAAGGATCCCGACAAAAATCCTAACTTTGCTTCGCAGATTATCTTTCAACTTCCTATGGAACGATCTTGTGCGTAACAGGCGATTTCACCTTTGCAGTTGGCAGATGCTCTCCAGGCCTAAAAGGGAGGGAGGATGGGGACTAAAGCATCTCGGCATTTTCAATAAGGCTTTATTGGCTTGCTCTTTTTGGAGAGCGCTTTCCATCGATAATATTTGGCACTAGGTTATTCAGGATAAGTATATAGGTGACTTATCTCTCTCCTGTTGGCTTCGAAAACCTCATCTCTTACAGAGCTGGGCTTCTCCCTTCTAGAAGGGACTGGTGTCTTCCTCACAGGTTATCCTACATTGGCTCCGCTGGAATCCTGGTTCGGGTTCAGATATTAAGCTGGGAAGAGACAAAATTATAGGCCTAGATGACCGTTCGATTCTTTCCCTACAACTCAGGTCTCTTCTGTTGTCACACAATATCTCTTCCCTTGCCCAGTTAAAAAAGGAAGGCCGTGCCAATTCCCTCCGTGATCAATGGCTGCACAGTAGTGATTTGGCCCTCGGTGGACCCACAACCTTGGAGTTAGACTCTTACACGGCAGCCTTAAAAAGCACGGACCTCTCCCTCACTGATGCACGGGATTCCTTAACCTAGACAGGGGGTGATGGTAAGGGGGATGTACAAGCAAAAAACGTTTATGCAGTGCTCCTCACTGATAGGGTGATCGACACTCAGTCCATATGGCTCACTCGTCTTTGGTCTTGGCAGCTTCCCTTAAAACTAAAATTATTTTTTTGGCTTGGCGTTCATGATAAATTCCTCACCTGGGAGAACCTACATAGAAAAGGTTGGCAAGGTCCAGGGATTTGTGTTCTTTGTAGGAATGCCTCGGAGAACATTCACCACCTGTTCGTTCACTGTACTTTTGCCCAAAACATCTGGAAGCATTTACTACAACACTTCTCCCTCTCTTTCTTCTGGACAGGCGCTACTTTTTTTGAATGCTTTTACTCCTGGTTCACTGTACAAGCTGCTCCTCCTTCATTGGCAGTGCAGATTTGTTGGCACATTTGGCTAGAGCGGAACAGGGCACTCTTTGAGGATGCCCCCCCTTCTTTCTGGGCGGTCTTCCTTAGATCACAAGCCTCTTTTCATTGGTAGAAGCCTACAGCCATGGCTCATCTTCACAAAGAGGTTGATTTTCACTTACCGGGAGGCCACACAGTAGCTTTTTTTGATGGAGCAGCGCAGTCTTCCGGTTTTTGCTGTGGAGCTGGAGGCATCTTCAAATCACACCCGGAGAGGATTACAAAATGGTCTCTATGTTGTGGAAGGGGTTCGAATACTAAAGCAGAGCTTCTTGGCTTATGGACTACTCTTTTGCTGGCTTCTTTTTGGTCACCCGACCACCTGAAGGTCATAGGCGATTCAAAAGTAATCATAGACTGGATTAATGGTTCTTGCAGTCTTCGTTCCATCCATGTTGAAGGTTGGAAACACAAAACTCTTCGGCTGGCTCGCTCCTTCTCAGACATCTCCTTCCACCATCTCCCCAGATCCTACAATTCTGAAGCGGATGAACTCTCCAAGAGAGCTCTCAGTCAAATAGTGGGCAAACTCTCCATCCATCACTGTGATAGAGGACTGGAGAGTCCAACATCTTTCTTCAATCTCTTCGAAGTTTAATTTCTTGTTCGCTGCTCCCGAACTCCTCTTTGTGAACTTTGATTTCCCCTTTTGCACCTGTCTATGCTCTATTTTGGTGATAGGGGAGATGTTTCGCTCCTTGGCACTGGGGAGATTGTTCGCTCTGTTTAAGTCGTGGTAGCTTTTGCACTGGGGAGATTGTTCGATTCTTGGCAATGTCTGTATCACAGATGTTTCTGGTTGTGACGGGTCCAACATTGCCACCAGGACTCTATTCTCGAGACAGTGTGTTGATGGCTGGAAACACGGGCCATGATCTCTGATTCTCTTCTCTGGTCGTGTAAATGCCAAGTTCAAGCACTGAGATATTTGTTGTGTAATGCACAGTTCAAGCACCGAGATCACAGTTTTCCCTGTGTTGGTTGGGTCGTTTTCCGGCTGTATTGTTCTCCCCATGCTCGCATGGCGATCACATGCACTGTTTTCACTTGATCAGTCCTGTATTGGCCCACGATATTTTCTGGCTTTGTCTGTATACAGAGCATTGTAAATGATTTTATACCTTATATAAAATTGAGCAATTTCTCTTGGGAAAAAAAACTACAAACAAATCAAATAAAGTTTGTTTTATCAAGTTGCAGAATTTATCCATAATAACTTAAGAATAACCAATTATGAAACAAGTGAACATGACATAATATAATTCAGTTGTTTACTTTAATGGTTATCTCATCTATATTTAACGCTTTTGCGTTTGGTTTCTTTTCGAAATTAAATTAGAAGGTGTGATAATCACACTGCACGCAAAATATAATATCAAATTGTGTACCGAACGAAAATTAGAAGATAAGGCAAGGGACGAATCTATATGATATTAATATTTTTACCGTGATGTCAAATTTTGATTACAGCAAACCTGCAAGAAACTGAACTACATAATTTACTATTATATATAACATTAATTACAATTTAATTAAAATAAAGAAACCGAAAACAGAAATAACAACCACTGCATAATATTATCATCTTCTTAATTGCGGTAGTAAGTACTTCCTCATATGCAACTCATCTCCTGCTACTTATGGCATGCTTTTGTTTTCGACGAAGTGACTGAGGGATCTCGAGGCGTTGAGAGCTAGTGGCTTGGTAACCGGCAACGTCATCCTCAAGAGGACGACGACCAGGCTTGGACCAATGTTTTAATACCAAGTGATGTATATCTAAACCTATCACCCTGTAAACATTAGCTAGTTGGTGAAGTGCACCAGCTTGAACATAAGTTAATACATATACGAGAATAATAATAACAAAAGACAACATAAAAACCTCAAGGAAAATTGACTTAGTTTATCGTGCTAACTAACTAGTCTTTGCACAGGCTCATTCTATAGCCTATGTCTAACTGCATGCCTAAATTCAACATGGATCTAGCATCCGTTATCCTTAAATAATAATAATAAAAAAATTAATAATAAAATTAAGTAAATGAAAATTACATGTGTATACTCTAACTTTTATATATATATATATATATATATATATATATATTCAAATTAAATTAAATTAACCTAATTAAACCAAGATAAAAGCAGATTAAAAAGATTAATTGGGAAAGAATAGAATTGAAGCACATCCAAATTTGATCCCTCTAAACGCTTCGCAAAACTAGAGTTAAGAACCAGAGTCAAGAGTAAGCTATGTTAATTATATAGAAAAAGAATGGGCCCAATCAAGATACATAGAGCTTGAGTGGTAAGAAACAAACAATAAATAATCATACTTTCACATTGGGTAGAGGTTTAAATATGTAACCACAACCTTACAAAACAACACAGAGAATAAACAAGATATTGGAAATGATGGGTGTCCGCTTCAAGGACTAGATGTTGTTGCATTGATGGGTGCCTCCTTGCACACGACACCATATCTATATTCACCTTTTATTGAGTTGGATATTCTCAGGTGCCATCCAAAAAAATAGTAATCCACTCAATAAAGAGTTAAATGCGAGTTAAAGGAATTAAAAACCTGAATGGTGGATATCTCCAACAAGCATACTCGTGTAGATATAAAAGAACTAAAAGCCTATGTGGATGATATCTCTAACAAATCGGTAGAGATAAAATTTAGAAAAAAAATAACGAGATGGAGGATTTCTCCGGAAGAGTTGGTAACGTGGAACAAGGATTAAAGATGTTGTGCAAAAACCATGATGAGCTCAAGGATGATGTTGCATCATTGGAAAATGGGAATAAAGAATTAATAGCCATAGTTTTGACTCTCACCACTCATTTTTCTGCCCCCCCAAACATTCATCCAATTATGGATCCTCTAACGAATTAAGCAAAAGTTGGAGGAATCACGTTGGAGAGTTATTTTAGTGTTACCTCGCAGTTTGAAAAATTGGGGTCTAGAAAATTCCAAGCCATTTTGAGGTATTAAACGAATATTTTTGAGTTTATTCTCCAAACCACATGCACACCCCCTTGAAAGTTTCCTACACTCTAAGACCTTTCCAACAATGTAGATCATGCATCAATTAGGGTTCATATGAAAAAGTTATGCCTATCGCAATTTTTCCTACCAGATTGACCACGATGGTATGAGAGGATGCCACATCATCCCACAATACTATTTCATATGGGGCCAACCATGTATTTAATTTCAAGAATATTCTAGAAGGTTGAAAACCATATCACAATTTCGATTTGAGGAAATAAAAAACATACCCTCATGATATGTTAAATATTGTGTCACTAGGAGGAGAAGGGGTTCCATTATTTTGCATTGTACCTTGTTCCATAACCTAGAAGAACATCTAAGAATGTTATTATGTGAGATAACATAGGAATAGACATTATGTAATAGCCATTTAGGCCACAGGTCAAAGGGAAACTCCATGGGGAGTGCCTCTTTTTTTATACTTGCATCATTTCTATAACAGAGAATCCTCACCTTCTAGCTGATTTTTCTCCTGTATTGGGTTTTCCATGTCATATCTTCTTTTTATTTATTGATGTTGTGATTTTATTTTCTTTTTCTTTTTTTTTCCACATTTGAAATTTTGATCTATTTCATGCATAACAAGATAGTCGATAGCTAAATATATTGGAGATCTAAAGAAAAAACAAACTTAATAGTAAAGATTTCAATATTTTATTAGATATGTTGTGATGAATTGCTCTGGTAGAATATCTATGACAATTTACATATCACGAGATACGATTCGATATACCGATATTTGATGGAGAATATGCCATGGAAAGCACCAAGTGGATTAATCAAATTGAACTCTGTTTTGAGTTACAAAATATGTATAATGACGAGGAGAAAATTAACTTTGCAAAATTGCACTTAGACAAGAAAACAAGTGAGTGATTCTTATGGTGGAACTCAAAATCGCAATTAAGGAAATGGGAGACATTTAGGAAGAATTTTTTAGGAAATTTTAGAACATAGAGGAAAATAAAGTCTTTTAGAAACTCACTCGATTACAACAAGAAGGCACAATGGAAAAATTGTTTAATGATTTACATGTGTTAGATACCCATGTGATTGATTTATCATATGATCACCTCCTACAAATTTCCATATCAGGATTGAAGAAAGACATAAGAAAAAAGCTTAAACTAATAGATATCAAGGATGTGTAGCAATTACAATTAAAATCTAGGGTGGCAGAAGAAAAAGTATTGTTCTTTCAATGACCCCAGTCTCATTTTGAAGAACCAAGATTAAAGTTTACTCCTGCTTAGAAAGGGACTCCACCACTTAACATAGAAGATGAAAAAAGTTAATGTTTTAGATGTCATGAACTTAACTGGCGGCCAAGATACAAAAGGAAGTAAAAATAATTCTATATGTGTTAAATAGAGAGCGATAGAAACATTGACAAAGATTCAAAATATTATAATGGAGAATAGAAAAAATTGAAAATAATTTAGTGATCAAAATAAAAATTCTTCGAGGATGAAGCATTTGAAGGATGGAGGACTTGTAGTGTAACTAAATTATCATTACTAATTAATATATGTAATCATTGATATTTATAATTGACCTTTCTAAATGGTGTGTCTCTTCACTAAAAGATCTATATAAAGATGTTCATTCATTGTTGTAAGATGGATTGGAGAAATATATAATAAATATATATTTTATATATCTAGTTTGACCGGTTCTCTTCCAAAATCCTTATCGACAAGGATGCATTCATTGTCTTTGTCCTTGGTTAATTTTTCCACTAATGTTTCAAGTGACGTGTCCTCCATGGAGAGCTTCATCACATAGTTCATAGAGAGTTATTTTATTCTCATCCTTAGTTAGAGTTGATGTATGTGTGAATTCACTAGTTTTTAGGTACATGATTTTGGTTTTTTTGGGTGCTCAATTTTGTAGTAATGAAATGTAACTTATAGTGAAATGTAGTGCATCTATGTGTGCATTTTTTTTATGCAATAGCCTATATATTGTTTCTATCTTTAGGATCATAGCCATTATTTGGATGTAGACTTAGTTGAATTTCCCCTATTTCCTACTCTCATGCTTTATTCAAAACACTTCATATACAACCTCTTAACAACCTTCCTTTGGAACACTTAATATGACATGCATAAATATGAAAGTTTATTAGACATTTAAAAGCCTAAGTTCTCTTAAGGAAGAATATCTATCCTTCATTCATGCACAATCCATAATCCATTAACAAAGTAATTTTATTTTAGATTGAAGTGAATTCTATTCTCTTTAATTAGTATTACATAGTGTATTTAATGAGACATGTTATACCACCCGGATGGGGTGACACTTGGCAAGAGGAGGGGGACAAGTGGTAGGGACATATGGTGGGGCGAGTTAATGTCCCAAGCCGCCACCCCCGAAGTATTAACTCGCCATGGTGCTCACCATAATGGAAGTTAACTTAGTGCACCTGGAGGAGCTCTCAGACGAGCGATCCAGCTAGGCCACTTGTACCACGCACCTGGACCAGTCCCATAAACCTTCAATAGATATGGGAGGGGCATCAATGTCTCCCAGCGATGATAAAAATGACCAAGGCACGCATTATTTCCTGTCTGTTGCATGCTACCACCTCTGCACAGTGCTACTCGACCCTCTTGGCTTCTTCTCTTGCATTATGTCCGACATCCAAACCAACCTCGAAAACCATCAACCCCCCATGTCCCCCACCCCCTAGTTCTCACGACCATGTCCCAGGATCGATGTAACCCTAGCCGAGCCACCAGGAACAAGAATGCCATCACCCGAGACAACTAGATCACAGCCTCTCAGGGAGCCTTGATTGCCCATTTTAGACGCCCCCATAGACCCACCGAAAGCACTCAATGCACCCTATGCACTCCAAAAATGGAGACTTTGAGTACCTTTCCCCAGACTCAGACTAAGGATTCCCTTCGCATACCCAAAAAAAAGACCCCGTCCCCCACTGTGCATTCTCCACCGCCACCCTAGCACTTTCTGGCTATCCTCAACATGGTCAAAGAGGAAGCACCACCTTCAAATTAGCATCCTGGCCCGAAGTTGGTTGATGCAAGGCCACCTTCAACGTCGCAATGAGGATCGATCTTGGTGAAAAAGAAAGGGTCACCCTCTAAGGAATTCCTCCGAAGTCCTTCTTCCTCCCAAGACTTTTAGCCTCACTGGTGAGAAGGGGGATGCATTATGGAGGAGGAAATCCCTCCAAGATTGTAACTAACAAAAGGAGGGGAGAAACCAATTACAATGGAAGACACTAGCACAGACGACAGAGAGGAGGGATCACACTACACCTATCATCTGGCAGCAGAGCATCTTGAGATCCTCTTTGACATCCAACAGTGGTAAGACAAGCAGGTGCATGGCCAAAGGACAATCCAACAGGAACTGGATCTATTGTTTCAGGAGGTCTCAGACGCCGTGACAAAAGCACGCTTCCCCACTTGCATGAAGAATTTCATCCCGGTCTACAAATCCCATGGACATCCACGTTCCCCAATGGCCTGAAGTGACCCACCCCCGACTATGGTTCTTGTCAATTATAGTTTTTAGAATGAACAATGATTACATTCTCACTCTTTTTTGTAGTTGTGTAACCTTCTTAGTAATGGCAGCTCTAAATGAAACCTTCCCTAGGCTAGTTAGTGGGAACAAAGTTCGTGTTGAAATTCTCATCTTTTTTCTCATTTTTTGTAAACTGAATCTCAACCATGATAGACATATCACCACTTGGAGCCACCTTTTCTAGTTTCCCTTATATGGAGGAATAGGTGGCTGTCAAACGAAACACAGTTGTACACTCGTGATATATTACAAGGTTCTTATTTTATTTACAAAAAAAATGACATTTTATACAAATTTTTTTCCATAATTTATTTTCCTTGCCGAACTTTAAAAGCCCTTAGAATATGAAGAGTTGAATTTGAACAATTGGGTAGTTAAAAGGAAAAGATATAGACAATACAAATAAATATGAGATTTGTAAATGAGCAAAGGGTCATTGGTATTTAATTGAATATAAGGTCTCCTTGTATTCTAGTTGTGTTTATCCTTTGTGAAGTTAGAGTGTTCATAATATTTTATTGGGAGTGATAAGAGTTTTGTCACAAAAGAATAACATATAGTGAAGGAATATCATATAGTATTTAGTGTGTAGTTAGTGAGAATTATCGAAGATATATTGTCAAAAGTTTAGGTATGAGGATGTAATTGTTGACTTGGTTTGAATATGGAATAAGTTTATAATAACAGAAAAATTGTAGAGAAAGAGATGAAGATTGTATTTGTCACAATATGTGTTCAAAGAGAATAAACAGTAGAAAAAGAAAAATTAAGGAATAAAATGAAAAAAAGATAAATAAAATTAAGGAAATGAAACATATTATAAAAGTTTTGGAAAATATTCATTATAAAATGTTTAGAGAACCCAAGAGGTATGAAAAATAGTTGATTAAAAAAATCCATTAAATATTGGACTCTCTACAAGAATCCCAATAGAGGAAGAATTCTTTTAATGTGTCCTAAAAATCAATAATACTTTGAGGATGTGTATATAGAGAAGACACATCTTACTACATGAAAACATGAGAAATAATTGTCGAAGACACTATGATATTGAAGTGGTTGACAAATATTAGGAAGTGATATAAAGGACTAAAATGATTTTAATAGAATATTTTCCCAGAAAGAATTATGATGAATTTTCTAAAAGTTTCTCTACACATTGATTTAAGAGTAAACGTATGTTCGTTTCTCAGCTCATAATTTTCCTAAACTTATAAATATTGTGTTTTTTTAAAAGTATGGAAGAAAAAAATGATGAATATGGCAACGTGGAATGAAATTATTGATACACAAATGATATATTGCATACTAATAATTGAGATAATAGATCAAGAAAGTGATGAAAGCAAATGATTAAAGCAAACAAGATGTTGTAGGCAATGGTCTTGAAGGATATGGAGATGTTATTGAAAATCAGGTTTGCTTAGTATAAAAATGGCCAATCAAAATCAAAATGAATGATCAATGAATTGAAATCTAAAAATAATAAACATTAACCAACCTTTTATACAAATATATAATCTTATTGAAATAGAAACATTAGCTAACCTTTTATAGAAATAGAAATATATAATCTTATTGAAATAGATATTGTTCTTCATATGGTTACTTAGGGAGGGCATGAAGACTATGAAGTTCTTCATATTGTTATTTAGGTAGGTCATGAAGATTATGAAATTCTATTTTTAGAAAAAGATTAATAAAATCTACATGTGAAAGAAAGTATTATTTTTAATCTAGTACAACAATGAATAAAACTAAACAAACCAATAAGCCAAGTAGTGGCTAGTACCTGCCAAATGACAGAATTTACGAGAGCAGCCATAACACAAAAATTACACAAAAATAATTATATTGTATTACTATATCAAATCCCAAGATACAATAGGTATATGTAGTTGGAGTTAGATCCAACCAATTCCAAACATAGGTATGGAGGTTGAGATAATATCTCAACAGCTCCTACAAAATCTCAAACCAACTCCACACCAATCCCTAAATTAATCATTAATTCTAACACCCTCCCTTAATGATTACATTACAAATAAACCACATATTACAATTCTCAAATCACAACATAGATCTTTGTCTGATATAGTCTTCATCAACTCCTACACCCACTCTGATGCCTCTGGACTGCGCTCTTTCTCTTCCTCTTCTTCGAGCTTACCATTCAACTCATTTAAAGCATAAATGCTTCAGACCATCATTCATGAACTTGTACAGTGGACAATTTGACAACTCGGCTCATCGGGGCTTCCGTGATAAAAGATGTCAATTATTGATGCATTCTATGAACATGCCTCCATCTGTCAGATTTTTGCTTTCGTCTATCTTTTAGTGTCTAGAAGAGCAGTTTGGATACAGAATGTCCTCAACATTCAATTATACAAGGTGACTTCCAATAAGAACAGTTGTTCTTGAAACCGGGGCTGCCAGCTTATATTAAGATACAAGAGTTCCTACTTTCTTTTACATAAACACGTAAATAAATAAAAAAACTGTAAACATTAACACACATAAAACCACTAACACACATTCAGTTGAAGAGATCAGATGTGAAAATTACAAATCAAGGAAATGCAAATCCTAGATTTCTCTTCGGATCTGGACATCGACTTGGAACAATTACGTATACAGGGAAAGATGCAGCAGAGGATAATCTGGGCACATTGATCCAATGAATATCATGGACTGTTGTTGCATTTTCATCTTTTTCATCAGTGATCTCTGGCAGTGATTTTCTCGGCAGCAATCTCAACAATTTTTGAATTATGACCACTCTGTCAATGCATATGTTCCACATGAGGGCGGCTCAATCAAATCACATCTATCTCTCTATCACATAGTGTTGTCCCAGGGATGGCAGATAGATCCTTCACGGCTGACGGAATTCTGTAGCAGATAGGTAATATGCAGAATCAAATGGCTCGGTTTCACTAAGCAGCGACGTCTCCTTGCTGATAGCAGAAAATATGTCTCTCGGTGACTGTTCTGCAAGGCGACAAGGAAGTTCTTCTCTTCTACGCTAGCTCTAGATCAGTGTCTTCACAACACTCTTTTCCACACTCTGTCAGCCTTCAATACAAATGGATAACGAACAGATCCCTCTCATCCACTTCCTATTCCTCCTTTGACGGACGCAGGCAGATGAATAATGGCAGGTCTTCATTTGATTGATTTCCTCTCTACCATAGCGGCTCTTAGAAATATTATAACTTTCCTCAATGCTCACGGCATGAATACAAGGAGGACTCTCCTCCAACAGCTAATCATCTAAAGCAACAAAACAACACACATAAAAAATGAATCTACGCTCACACTATAACCTACAATCTACAACAGCGGATTAATCTCACATTGCTCTCATATTCCAGCCCCTCTGGTGAGAGAGTCAGGGTTGTTCTAGCTCTGATACCAAGACAGAATTTACGAGAGCAGCCATAACACGAAAATTACACACAAATAATTATATTGTATTACTGTATCAAATCCCAAGATACAATAGGTATATGTAGCTGGAGTTAGATCCAACCAATTCCAAACATAGGTATGGAGGTTGAGATAATATCTCAACAGCTCCTACAAAATCTCAAACCAACTCCAAACCAATCCATAAATTAATCATTAGTTCTAACACCAAAACAACATATGAAAGAATTAAGAGCACTCTTATTTTAAAATGTACATGTTTTATATTAAAAGGAAAAATAAGTTTTTTAAGTTATTCAACCAATTTAATTATTATAAGTGATTAATTTTATATATGGTAATTGTCTTTAAGGAAATTAAATTAAATTAGTCAAGAACTAAAGTATAATTTAAATTAAATTATTTAAGAATGAGTAAAGATTTGTTTAAAAAATATTAAAAGTATTAAAATATGATCCATTGGAATATTATTTTTAATTCTTAATAATTAAAATTAAAAATATTTTTTTATACTATAGGTTGGATTACTATTTTAATATTTAATAATAAAAAATAAAAATAATTTTTCTATCCTATAAATTAAATTGATTTGAAATAAACTTCAATACACAAAAAAATATAAATTTTAAATGATTAATAAAAATAAATATAAATAATATTTAAAGTTATTAGATTACTATTTTTAATTTCTAATATTTGATAATAAATAATAAATAAAAATTATTTTCTTATAAATCAAACTGATTTGAATTGAATTTCAATATATATAAATTTGAAATGAACTATAATACAAAATAAATATATGATGAAAACTTCATAAATAAATTTCAATACAAAAATAAATACAAATTTGAATATGAAATAAACTTTAATGCAAAATAAATATATGTTGCAAACTTAAAAAACAAAAACTTGGTTATAAAGTAATATTCAATATTTTTAATTTGAAAAAAAACAAAAACTTGGTTATAAAGTAATATTCAATATTTTAATTTGAAACTAAAATGTGTCTATATAAAAATTAAAATGTGTTTGAATAAATATTAAAAAGTGTTTATATATTAGTTTTTATAAAAAAATGATTTTATTTTACCTATCTTAATTTGCTAACACGTGGGCGTGGGCTTCGCTATTGATTGCTTTCCAGATACCCAAATGGGTTCGAAATTTTTCTGATTGCATCTCTCTAAACTTTGAACTTTTTCTGACTGCGAAGAGGTTTGCATGCGAATTAGTATAACATAGGTGGTTTGAACTATTTCTGACTGCTAATTGGTGTGCATGCGAATTAGTATACTCTGATGCATTCTGGGAAGCTATTAAGCTTGTACTTATAAAAGCAGGGACTTCAACTAGTAGATGGCAAGTTCCTTTTCTTGCCTTATGACGAGCACAGACTAGAGGAGATTGCCTAGGTATCCGCCCAAGGTAGACTGAGGGAAATAGAATTACATATATAAAAAATACTCAGAACAACCGCATCAATCTTTTAGTATTTTGGTTTCATCAAAAACTTAAAAATAAAAATTTGATTTCATAAAAAAAAATAAAAAATAAAAATTTAATAATTAAAAAGAATTAGTTTAATTTCATTTAAAACAAAGTAAAAATTTAATAATTAAAAAGAAGTGGACAGGGAGAATTTTAATAATTTAAAAAAATATAGAAAAGGAAAAATGTAGACTTATTACAAATAAAAATTTATCAATGGAAAGAACACCAAACCATTGCAAAAGCAAGGCAGTATTAGAATCTGGAAGACAAAAATTGAAAAGAAACAACTACAATAAATCATTATTCATTATTTAAAAGTAAAAATAAAAATTTAATAACCACTGCAAAAGCAAGGCAATATTAGAATCTGGAAGACAAAAATTGAAAAGAAACAACTACAATAAATCATTATTCATTATTTAAAAGTAAAAATAAAAATTTAATAATGAAAAGGCAATAGAAAGTATGTGGATATAAAAATTAAACTATTAAAAAAACAATCAAGCTATTTCAAAAAAGCCATGCTTAAAGTTAGTAATTAAAACTTGAAGATTGAGAAAAAGTGAAGTTATTCCAAAGAAGTCCTTGAAAAAACAGTCAGCTACTGTGAAGACGCCATGCTACAAGTTATTAATTAAAACAATTAAAACATGGAAATTGAAAAACGTCATGAAAAAAATCATAGTGCAAGTTATTATTAAAATTTAATAATTAAAAAAAATGAAATAATTTATTTTACCTACATTGCTTGAAATTAAAAATTGAAAATTTAAAAACTGAAAGTTATTATTTGGATATGGTGCAAGTTATTATTAAAATTTAATAATTAAAAAAAATGAAATAATATATTTTACCTACATTGTTTGAAATTAAAAATTGAAAATTTAACAAGTGAAAGTTATTATTTGGATTTCCGTTTTGAGGCTCATGCCAACATAAGATGAGATTAGCTAAAACATTCACTTTTCTCTTTATTTTTTTAATGCTTTAAATTGTAAAAATTTTATTATTTATTTATTATTTTATTAATTATTTTGCCTAATATTGCTATGCATTTCATTTAATACTTGAGATCTCAAAGTTGTGGATTGAATATTTGGCAGTTTGATGGTCATCTGTCCATGGTTCCATTCCCTCCATTCAAGTCCGATCATTCACCTAATGGATTTATACATTTGAGCTTCACATCAAGGAGACAAGGAGAGTTAATCTGCTTTTCTATGGAAATTTAAAAGTCATCGAGCGATAGACTTTCTACTCAAGGAACATCTCAAGCAATCTACAAAATCTATAAGAAAAAAAACGAAGGCTCTTGAGCTTATCATGCTCACCAATTGTGATCAAACCTTATGATCTGAAGGGAAGCACAGATACCAGATGAATACGTGAGTATCGTAGTCGCAGCTTATTATCTCTATGCAATAACAGAATCTAGATGCAATAACTTGAACGGAACAAAAGAAGCCCTCCCGGCCATAGAGATCACTCTCTGTTAATCTCTCAGCCATAGAGATCACTCTTTGTGCTTCTCAGTCATAGAGATTGTTAGAGATAATGCTTACAATAGTGTTGTGTACTAAGTTTGTGAATTCATTTGATTTTGTTGGAGGTTGATTAGTGTTGTGTAATAAGTTTGTGAATTTGTTTGAGTTTGTTGGAGGTTATTGAGAGATTCTCTCAATCTATCTCTTGAAGATTAGAATAAGTTGGATCTAACAACACTTATTTAACACTTATTTAAGTATTTAAATGTGATATATGTGACTATAATAATGTGTAGTGAAATTCTATTTTATGTTTGTAATATGTGTACCGTGCCCGTTGTTTCAATTTTTATCTTAGTATCAAAGCTTGTACGGGCTTGAGTCTTGAAGGGAGTGCCAAGGGAGATGGAAGAGATCTCAGGTATTGTTCTCTGGACATAGAATAATAGTATAGGTGTCTGCAGATTTCTGGTGTGTCTTAGTGTGAGATATAAATATGCAGTTAGAAAGCTCAAGTTTCTCCCATCACCTGGATTTCAAGGAGGAGGATCATCAACCACTATACTCCATATGCTTTCTCAGCGCACTTGGTGCTAGTGCTCTCCAACGTAATTCCTACCTCAAGTGAACGAGGATCCAAATGATGTCGTCTTAGCAAAGGTATTCGAGGAAGTCTGTAATGTTTCACTGCTGCTAATTTAGTACCATATTTCTTTTAGATTATCTCTTTTGCATCAACTCCTAGATTGTTTTTTCACAATGGAAGGTTTCGTTAAGAGAGTGGGGGATAGCAGAAATCCACCTAGGATCCCCTATTCATTCCAGATGCTTTGAGGATCTTCGTGGCATTTTTGTACAAAATCAACGAGATGTATGAGGGCAGTTTCCAGAACTAAGCGAGCAAATGTTCAAGGAATCATCCTCGATGGAGACTATTGCTTCATTTTCCGATAACATTCATGTATTCTGTTCTCTTTATAGAGAAAATGTGGCTATCTCTAAAGAATTTAGCAACTTTGTTTTGTCTCATATTTATTTTTTAAAATTGAAAGTGATGAACCAATTAAAGAATAAAGTAACATAATTAAGTTAGTGGTTTTGGAAGTCCGATGAACATAATGTTGTTTTGATTATGTGAGTTTGTTATATGCTGATGAGTCTTGTTGTGCTTTGAGATTGAAGGGTGTAAAATTTAAAGTGCAGAACCAGTTAAAGAATAAAGTAACATAATTAAGTCAATAGTTTTAGAAACCCAATGAACACAATGTTTTTTTCATTATGTGAATCTGTTATATGTTGTTGAGTCTTGTTGTGCCTTGGGCTTCAATATAATTAATTATAGGCTACTTTTATGAGATCTTTGTGTGTTTTGGCAGGTCAAGTTGTTTGATCAACTTTTGATCACATTCAGTATGTAGACCACCTTCCTAGCAACTGATGAATAACCAAAAGAGAAATATCCAATAGATGATGTTTGGTCCATAGAGTGGTTCAATATTGTTGATATTGCAAGTTCATCAAAGATGGTCAGAAGCATTTCTACTTTAAATGTGTCTAGTGGGAAGTTTGAAGCTGAGGTGAAGAAAGAGCGTAAACCGTGAGATTGCAGACTGGGTTTAAGTGATGATGAAGATCAGTCAGACAATGATAAATATTGTAATTTGTGATTGTAAGTTTGAGTTTGAGTTTGTTGGAGGTTGTTGAGAGATTCTCTCATCATATCTCTCCAATATTAAAATAAGTTGTGTACTAAGTTTGGGAATTGTTTTGAGTTTGTTGAAGGTTGTTCAAACATTCTCTCAACATATCTCTCCAAAATTAGAAAAATTTGGATCTCACAACACTTATTTATGTATGATGTATGAGAGTGAAATTGTGTAATACAATTCTATTTTCTATGCGTAATTTGTGTACCATGAATGCTCTTCAAATATTTATCTATTCTCATCTATTGAAGCTTACACACTTCCAATGAAGAGGAGATTCCAGAGATTCGTTTGGTGTATAAATTCATTGTCAAGTTAGGAATCACATATTCATAATAAAGGAGACCAAATGTAATCCAACCATAGAAAATAAAGCATCATCATCCTATAGATAAGGGAAGCGGAGGTAACATTTGTTTGTTGAAAATCTCACATGTATGATTTAAAAATCTATTGTTTCATTGAATTGGTTTTAATGAAATAATTTTAATGGATTTTTTTAAGCTCTACTTGAAAATAAAATTGTAAAAATGGTTTTTCATATTTTATGAAAAATGTATTCGAACAAAAAAAAACAACATGGTTAATGGTTAATTAATTAATATATTTAATGAAAAACATAAAGGAACACCATTAATCAACTCCATTCATTTATTAGAGAATTGTGTTAACAAATACAAAATTCCCATCAACTTTGTATAAAATAAACTTTATATAAAATATTTTAGATGATTCATATATGCAATATTAGATATTTTAATTTGAAACCAAAGTGATATTTTAATTTGAAATGAAAATGTTTGTATATTAATTTTTATAAAGATTGAATTTTATTTTATCTATGTCCGTTTACTTACACGTGGATATTCATATTGAATGCTTTAGAGATACCTCAAAAGGGCACGTATACTCATCAAACACTTGTTAGGTTAAGCTTCTCCTTAATTTTTTTCTGGTAGCCACGTGGTTTGTATGCGAATATGATGCATTCTATCCGTTATGACAAGCACATATGAGAGGAGATTGCTCAAAGATTCGGCCAAAGGTAGACATAGGAAACGCACTTTCACGGAAAGAAAATATTAATTCCAAATATAAAACATAATGGAAAGAAATGGAATTTCTTGGATACTCTTTTCATACATGTAAATGGATACAAGAATTTTTTAAATACTCTTTTCGTATATGTAAATGGAACTAAGATTTTGGTCTTGTATCAATGAGACACTCTTTTTAGGATCGTTTTTAGGATCGTTTACACTAGATACAAAATGGCCCCGAGTAGTGTCTTTCATGAAGACGATGAACAAGTTTCATAGGCCTGCAAATGCGGGTAACGCCCTTAGATAAGTATGTTCTCTTGAGAAAATGATGACGCATTCTTTCATGGGTTCTTAACATGTTTCAGTCCAACAACTAACGTACGCGCAAAGGTACGAAGATAAAAGTAGGTGTGGCAGTAGAAATTTCATAGAAAGATGAGTTTTTTTTTTTTTTGGAAGGAAATATCTAATTATATCTTTAACTATTTAATTAGTTTATGATTAGAGGAGTATATGTTCATATTAATAGAATACACATCAATGTTGTAGTTTGTTGCATCACTTAAGTCCACTTGAATGGGAGAATTTGTATAGTGTGTCCTTGGTTTCGAGCATTGGCCATGTGAAGAATGTGGTATTAAGTCTACTTGAATCGGAGAATTTGAATCTTTGTTTAACATGATAAAAGTATGAGATTTTAAATTGAGAATGTGTGACCAAGTTATGTTTGAAGGGGGAGTCTAATGCATTAGTAGCTAGTGATAGTCATAATGATAGTTTTTTTATAGGATGTAATTACGGGGGAGTGTTAAGGAAAATCCCTAATTACATTCTTAACTAGTTAATTAGTTTATTGTTACAGGACTTGGTAACTCTGTAACTTCTTGCAACCATATTGTGTAGCTGTACATGTTCACATTAATAGAATACACATCAATAGTGTATTGTGTTGTATCAATTTTTTCTATGCTTAGTCTTTTCACCTTTGTGAATGCAAGCTCTCCTAAATTTATTATTTTATACTAGTGCTAGAGACATGGAGTGACATATTACTATGGTCTGCCAAGGAAGAGAATGAGCACATGTGAGTAGATATGTGCCAAGGAAGAGAATCCACACACGTATGTATATTTTTCATTTAAAATTGAAGTTGCTATCATTGAAAAAAAACATTGTCATGTATAGTAATGATCAATTCTGCTTTGTGAAAGAATAAACCCCACTAAAATCTACTAGCTCTTTTTGAGTAGCACTCCAAAGAAACACAAAAGGAAATGGAAATCTATAGAGATATAAAGATATAGAAATCAAAGTGTATAACTTATGAGCATTGGTAACCCATAATAAATTCATGTAGGAAAAAACAATGAGAATGAATTATTTGCATTGGTAGCAACTAATAATATCACTAAATTCATCTAGAAAAAACAATGGAAGTGAATTTATTTTATGTCATGTAAATTTGAAAGGAAGATATGTATCCAATTGTTTGAATTTGGAAAATAATATATATTCAACATCGTAGATCTTTTGCTTAACACAAAAAAATTGTAAAAGTGGAAAGATAGATATGTTGATTACAAAATGTGTAGTATAAGGGTGTATATATTATTGTAGCCAATATTTGGTGAAGAATTTGCACAAAATATTAAGAAAACAATAGGAGTACATTTTTATTGAAAATCAATAATGTAGCTGAAGTTTTCTCAAACTTGCTATGACAACCCCATCTGCTGGAATGACTCCTACGATTTACATCCGATAGAAGCAACTTTAATTTTTTTTTTTTGTGTGAGTGTGTGTAGGAGATAATAATGACATTATACTCAACAATGCAACACGACGACGAACACAATTCCTGCAACTCGCACAACAACAACCTAGCGACCTAACATAAAAGCACATCAAGCAACTGGAAGCAATGTACGACACTCAACCGACCAGGAAAAGAAAGACTACTCTCCCGTCCTACCCTGCAATGGTTAGGACCTCCAAGACACATAAGCAACGCTCAAGCCTAGGTTCCCATTGATTTTGACCATTCAAGTTCTCAGGGATGGTGACTATTCTAAAGAACAAGGATGTGTCTACATCCCGCCCGACACAAGCAGACCAAGACTATTGAGCTAAGAAAAATCACCCCAAAAACCCAACGTACCTAAAATTAAATACATAAGTAACCGGAACCCTTACAATAAGCAAAACCAATCACATTGAACATTTACAAACTACGTTCAATCATTAATTAATATTAAACATCAACCATTATTCAAGGCTTAAAAGGTCGTTATCTGAGGTTTAAAATGGAGTTAAATACATACCGAGTTACCAGTCTAGCCTCCAATATCCAATGAGTTACCAACCGAACATAATCATAAATTACGACTCAACTTAGTGAGTCTAGGATACGATCGTTGTTAGTGTACAATCTAACCTTAACCTTAAAACAATCATGAGCAGTTCTGATTTATAATTTGTCATTTAGGTGCCATCTAAATCAACATTAAATAGACATCAATAAGCAAGTCTGAACTTCGTCTTGGTTAAAAATATAATTAACATCAATTAAATTCTAACTAGTTTGTCTCAGTTACAAATTAGCCATTAATCGAATAGTCATTAAATGCAATCAATTTAGCAAAATATTGTTGTCCAACATTACAATCAAATTGACTAATTTAATTTAACACATTAACTGTATACAATGATGTTAACTATATCAAGGTATCTCGTTATTAATGTGACACTAGTAATCGACCTCCTTATATCACAGGTTATAACACTTTCGGCACGATTAATTACATCATGTTGTCATCATTAATAAAATTTGTGGGTGATTAAATTGTAATTGTTGTCTAAATTACATAAGAAGTTGTGGTCAAAATGAATGCCATTTTAATGCAAAGTTTAATGCCATTTAATGTTATCTTCCTATTTTTGAGCAGTGTATCATCCCTAGTCATTCACTTACCACACCTTCAAGGTATTTTAATACAATATCTTATATTATTTAAAAACACAATCTTCAATTATTGAGCCGAGTTCATTGATAAAGGGAGGGCTAGACCACTATTGATCCTTCCCTAGGGTTCATATTCCTGACTTGAAATGTAACAAGGGAGATATAAGTAAATACTTATTTAATCGTTGTCTATCCTTAGTTGTGTGAATAACTTGATTGATCTAATCTCATCTCTAGAATCTTCAACAACTTGCACATAAATCAAATAACCACACCCTTTATCATTTCGAGATTGACATTTCAAAAGGTAATAAGAATTGTAAAATTATAAAGTGAGTGATCCATCTTAATTTTGATACTCATAATTCGTAATAATCTAAGTTGGATCACTTACACCTATTATGCCAAAGGTGATAGATATTTCTAGCATTTAATATTTCCAAAAATAAAAAGGTGTGGTCAATTTAACATTCGTTGCCTAGAAAATGCAGTGGTAAGTTTCCTTGGCCTGCCCAATGATCCAATTGCTGATTGTTAAATTAGCGTTACGGATCTAAAGAATTTGCTGTCAGAGAATACCTATTCTTGAGTGCTATCGAGGGCACGGTGTCCAATGAATTAGTTGTTACACAACCCAACTCCTGTAAGATCTGAAGTTCACATATACACTAAATTGTTGGCTGATATAACTGAAGGGAGAGACTTAGAAGGTCATTGATCGAGAAAGGAATATTGATATGGACGAAAAAGGTGAGTGTATTACTGGTGGCATAATTGTGATACGATCGTACTAGATTCGCTATCTATTAGGATCGTTGTATCTAGGATACCGCTGCACAATAATAATAAAAAAAGGGTTGTCTAATAAATAAATAAAAATTTGAAAACATTCGTAAGTGAAGCTATCCCAATAATAAATAATTTTGCTGTCAAAGATATTCTAGCACTAAAACCTGAACCACCCAATGATAAGAATTTGTACTACTAAACTTATAGATCGCGACAATGCTTATCAATAATAGATTCTACATATTGAATCGCTCCAGCGGGTGACAATGCTAAAGGCTCCAAGGTTAAACAACATTAAATTGATACCCGGTTAAATTACAACTAGACTGTAACAATCAATCTCTGATCGTAAATTCATTATGCGATCCATTCAATATATGGAACCATTGGCCTATATAAATTCGTTGACCTTAAAGTTTGAAACGTTAAAGAAATACAGTTAAAAACATTGTATAAATTCATTGACCTATATAAATTCATTGACCGGTATAAATTCATTGATAGTATAATTTCATTTGATAGTATAAATTCATTGATAGTATAAAACGTTGACCTGTATAATTTTATTGATAGTATAATTTCGCTGCCCAAAGTGTTAAGGAAATGTAGTCATAGAAACGCAGGGACTTCAACCAAAAAATCACCAAAAACATAGACAGACAGCGATTCCAACACAAAAACGAAGACTGGAATAATTGTAGGCAATCAGTCGAATGGGCGAAGGCTCAAGATAAAATTCATCAATTATAACTGTGTCGAGATAAAATATGTAGATAAAAAGGCCATCAATAAACAATCACAGAGTTAAGTTGCAAGGGAGTTAATGCAACACAGTGTATGTTCATCTAACAATATATAAAACACATAAATAAACTTATCCAACGATTATAAAATGCAGAATGAGGAACTTTGCCATCAATCAAATTCAAGGTTATTTAAACGCATCAAGGAGCAAGGAAAATCTTCAGCCAAGGACAACAACAGAGGTAGATGGTTAGCAGGTTCGTCCGTTTCTCATCATCCTCGCACAGAAAACCAGGGCGTTGAGATCCATAGGTCTTTTAACGCTAAGGATATGACCATAGATCAGGCTCGTGGTCGACTGCTCAGGTGAGGACTGAGGATCTAAAGACGAAATCTAAACAACCTCAAGGTCACAATCAATACCACAGGGTGGTCACGACATGTGGGAAATGAAGGTCATGGGAAATCAATCAACCAATTATTCAGCTAGGCTATACAAATTCCAGTCATGAAACTAGACAACCAATTTACCTACCCAAGAAACAAGCAGATCCAAATCATAAATCCTACAACAATCTACCATTCCAACGAAAAAGTGTACCGTTGTCTTTTCGCGTACTCCGAGTGTCGTCCACAGACTCTTTGCAGCTCTTGCTCGCTGATCGTTGGGACTTCACCGGTACCACCCAGCCAATGCTAGGGGTACTCTTCTCCCCCCTTCACCACCTGATCTGCAAAGGGGCCACACACAATATCCAAATATTTCGACTAGCTCCCAGCTCACCTCGCAAGGATGAGCTACCACTCCTCTCCGAGATGGGTATCCCCAACTCCCACAAGTAAATCAGTCAAGTAGATATTTCTGCAGTGTAACGTTACACAAACAAAAGATGATATTTCATCCTTCTCCTTCTTTCATTTTATAGAGTTTCGAACTTCCTTTCTTTCCTAAAATCTTATTTAATTAAAGTTTTAAAATAAATTCCTAAAAATTCCTCTCCGTACAAGTGTCCCTTATCCCCTACATTCCTCCATAAATTAATTTCTTTAATTAATTAATTGTCTTTATTTCCCTCACCCACCTAGAGTTACTCCTAGAATCACTCCTAGGTGTCCCCAAATTCTCTTACAGGTTTTAATAGCTTTCCCTTTTATTAAATTGCTAATTCAATTTAAAATTAGAAGCTCGTAAATGGTAGATTCTTTACTAAGTTTACTTTTCATTTTTTCCCTTAAGTTCCCCTTTATCCCTTTTTGTGTTACCTCTTTTCCATAGTTTCCCAATTTTTTGATTTTTCCTCTTTCGACTTTTACTTAGAACTCAAAAAGGCAGGTGTGAAAATTAACCCTTTTTCCCTTTTCTTATTTAATTAGTATACTTTAATTTATTAAGGTAATAAAACAATTAATTCCCTTTTTAATTTTAATCCAACATAATTTTACCATTTTTTATGAATATATTAAATTTCTTACTCCCTTCATGTTACAAGATTTAACGAAGATCATAATTATTATTTAAGTTGTTTTTATTTTTATTACTAATTTTTTTTTAATAGAAGACAAAATTTTACAACTAGCGTAATTTAGACTTAGGCCTTGAATTTCATACTGGGCGGCATTTAATTAGGAAAATTGTTTTAAAAATTGCTTAACATGTTATTTGTCTTAGGCCCATCTAGGTTCATCCCTCTATCATCAACAACACGATATGCCCTTCAGGACGCACTAGGTCCTCCAAGGGTGCCACTCGCCTCATATGTTCCCTTGCACAATGTGCACTTTAGGATGCACTACGTGCTCCAAGGGTGCCACTTGCCTCTTGACTGATTTGGTAGACATGAATAACCACTGGAGTCAACACTCCGCTAGGTGAACTTGTGGGAGACTAAGGGATTCTAAGGAATAAGGCCCCTGCCTTATTGCGCGCCCCTTAGAATCATCGTGAGTGACTATCGCAGTCTTCCCTCGCGGCATCCTGGGTCCTCTCGAACTAGGTAATCGTTAACCTATAGTTCAAGCCATGGTGGGAATGCTAGTAGGTTGTGGTAGGGCTGTTGTCCACACTTCTCCCTCAACATCTCTGGTAGTCATGTGTGACCCCTTTACTCCATATGTGAGTCTAGTTGGCAAGCTATCGTCAGCCTGCATCATCAACAAATCATGTCAGAATATATCCATATCATATCATCTAATCAAATGCACTAATATCACAGTAAAACAATCAAACCCCAATGGTATCACTCCCCGACTCAATCTAGAGTTCAAGGGGTTCCATCGATGACTCAGAATCTTCTAGGTCCATAATCCTGCACACTCAGTAAAACCGAGTCAATAGCACCTGTCTAGTCAAAGCGGTAAAGCAACATGTTATCAACCCATAACACCTCATAACCAAAATCAAAAGTTTTAATAGCATAATAATCTGGATCACTTGGGAGCAAGTTTCCTCAAAGAATAAGTTTTCTTAGTGCGCTAGAGTGGGATGTTACACTTGCCATATTTATTGGGAAAATTATTGGGAAATGGGGTTTGAAATGGTTACTAGTCAATTCAGCACAATCTCAAAGAAAATTATGATTTCAAGCAAAGTTGCAGACCAAAGGGAGCGACACCCTGGCATAAAACAAGACAAGCAAGCAACTTCAACACAGAGAAAGACAAACAAGCAACTTCAACACAGAGAAAGACAAACAAACAACTTCAAATTAATTAACTCCAAATTAATTACAAGTCATTCAATTTACCATCCATGAATTGTTATTCTATATTAATAATGCAAATTGCATTGATTAATGAATGCACGTTGTAAGAGAAGATAAGGTTGCACATTGGTTGTACAAAAACATTAAGCTCCTCCTTGAAATACACTAATGATATTCACTATAATCCTGCACACTGAAATACACTAATGATATTCAAGCTAGAGATAATCGTACCATCTATGGAACCGTGAATGAACAATATCAATATTGAGAGCCAAAAACATCCATTGGTAAGATACAGATCACCAAATGAAGGAAGAAACTTTGAAGTGCAACAACAAAAACAACAACAACACCTACTAGATGGGCATATATGTTTATATTTAGGTACAATCTTCATACATTCCAGTAGTGCAACTTGCCACACATGCAATTTTCTCTCAGAAATGTTTCATGCAAGATGTTGCATGTCTGCATGCAAGCATATTATTTTGATGAAATGGATACCTCCATCATAGAGTGGAACCAACTATGGCCTTGATACCTCGACTAGAAAGCTTCCTGGAAGAGTCTCGACTGTAGAGTTGCCTCAGTGTAGAAGTGTTAGAGAGTGTGCGCAATGTGAATTTATCTTATTTAATATACAAGGGTGTGTGTCCAATTTTACAATTTTATAAATTTAAATGAATTTAAATACAAAAAAGTACCATCAATAAATTGAAACATATTAGGGGTAATTATGTCCCATCATACTCCCTTTTCCAATGGAAAAATCAATTTCATAATTTCAAAAAATTCAAAAAATAAAATTTATTTTAGATAAAATGTAGTTAACTATATATTTCATCACATCTTTGGAAATGTTTTATACCTGTTATGCAAAATGGGTGAATTGATATCAATTTCAAGGTCAATTAACATCACTCCCATTGCTATACTACCTGGTTTAGCAAGTAATAATAAAATGTCGAAGAGAGATTCTTTTCAATTAGCAGGATAAAGGTTCCTTTCATAGAGTAAGGGGATTGAATAAGATCATGAATGCATATATTTTCTAGTTAATATTGAACTCAATATTTCTATAAAGACATATGATAACATGGAGAAAATTGTTGTAAGAAGTAAGTTACAATTCATGAGGAAAATGGAAAACAAAAAGTTGATTGGTCAATGGATGGTAAGGACATTTTTGTTAAGAAATTGTTTAAATACCACAAAATCTAGGTTATAACATCATTGATGGTCTAGTTCATGACTAATGATTAGATGTGAAAATTATGGTATGAATAATAAAAGAAATGAAATAATGGATTAGGTAGAGGAAGATATGGAAGGTTGTTGAAACAACATAGCATATGAAAGAATTACATAGAGTTGAAAATGTCGATAGTAATGAAGGAAAAATAGTAGGTATTTTGTTTTCTTTGTTTAAGAAAGAATTGCTCAATAGATACCACATAGAAAAATATTAATTATGTCAAAGATACAAAAGATGATTATGTTGAGGGGATTTGTGAAGACAATATATTTTGTTTTTTAACAAGTTTTGTGTTATGTTTGTAGGATCTAAGGAAGTGTGTCGTGAAACACATGTGGAAGGAAATTCCTGATTAATATCATTGACTTGAAGAAGTAGGGCATGCAGAGATAAGGTGTATTTCTAAAAGAGAAGCATGTGATTTATAGATGATGAATACTTTGGCGAATTTTCTTTGATATCGTGACTATTCATATTGAAAGAGTATTGAATTTGAATGAATGCATATCCCGCTATTTTGAGTACTTAAAGACTGAAAAATATCTAAGAAGTGGATATGTTTTCTTCATGATTTAAGAGTTAAGCATTCTTGTGGTGTGACAACTTTAATATTGATGGAAGAATTTATTTAATGAATGGATATGAAAAAGTTTCATTAAATATTCAATACTTACATAATGTAAAAATTATCCTTTTAATTAATAAGTTTCAAATTAGCTACTTAACACTCATTATAAGGGCTTGTTGGTAGTTAATATTCTCTATGGATAGACCTATATTGAGTAGAAGGTTATGTAATGATCTGTCAAGATTTTTTATTGTATTTGGATTATTTCTTTTGGATCTTTTCCCTTTGAAGACACATGTGAATATAGCTCTCTATTTTTTTGTTATCAAAGAGATATTTCTTAGGTTTTATCTCTCTTTTCTATTGTGTTCTTGTTTTTTTCACTACATTTTATGTGATTGGTCTAAAGTTTTGGGGTTAAGTATACTAAATATTCACATGATGATAGATGGAAGATAAATATATTTTGGTGAAATTAGAAGCACTATGAAAGTGATCCAACAAAGATTCAATGTTGAGTAAGGATAGTGATTTTTTTGGTATTCTTATTAAAGGCATAGTATTAAATGACTATATTCATCATATTCAGTTTTTTGATAAGGATGATGAAAGAATATGAACCAAAACTTGAGGTGCCAGGGGAAATTATACATTATTGAAACATTTTTTTAATCTATGCTTTTAAGGAAAAGAAGATGCTCATATCGGATAAATAAGCTATTAAATTGAATGGAAAACTGGTAGACTATGGGGTTTGTCAATTTTATTTTATTTTACAAGAGATAACAATTTCTTTCTCATTATTTGTCCTCCATCCTCAATTGAGTGCTGCATGTTTAATTCATCATTAATTTTAATAAGAATCATAAATTTTGATGATATTATTTCTGCATGTTGTCACATGGTTTTTACTAGGAGATTTATAAATTACAATGGAGTTTAATTCATTTGTTTTTAAATTAATTGTCTCTTGTGGTTTTATAGTGTGTGACATGAATTCTAGGAAGCCATGTCTAATTTTATTAATGAGTCATGAATGTATGTATTATTAACCTTGTTTTATTGAGAATGTGACTCGGAGAAATATTCTTCTAAAATTCATGGAATTGATCATGAAGTCCCCATTTTCTTGTAGTCTATCAATGCTCAAGGTATTAAATTTGGGATAGTAACTTTATGATGTTTTCTTGAAATGCTTCCCATACGTAAAAATAGCTACCAAATTTATGTCCAAATCTACTAAATGTTGCAATAGATACTATAAATTTCTAGAGACCATGGATACACAAACCATTTAAAAATGTATTTTTATTTTGTTTTATGAAATGAAATTAAGAAAAGATTATTTTTGTTTTCCCTTCTTGGTTTAACTTTTGACTAGAATATAGTGTATTCAACTTTCTCCCTGCCTTGTTTCAATTTGTATAGCTAAAAACAAATTGTCAAAGATATATTTGTATAGCTAAAAACCTTAATCTCTATTAAGTTTTGGGCATTGCATACAATCCCATGACCTCATTTTATCTTTGTGCATACCATTAAACCTTATCCTATATAGTATATTAATCTTAAGAGGAAGTTCATTTGATTTCAATTTTGGTGTTGATGTGGATTGATATGGAATTTGGATATTATATGAATGATTAGAACCTATAGTTAGTAGTTGTGAGTATTATGTGAATATATTTTGGTTACTTAATATGAATATTTGGAAAGTACCTGTTTTTTTACTTAGAAATAATGGAGATTAGTTGGGTACTCCTATAAACTAAATAATGGTTCCAACTGTCTAAACCGAATATCATCCTATATATTGTACTCCTCATTGATTTAATATTGAATATCAATCCTATATATTGTACTCATCATTGATTTAATAAAAAGAAGTAAGTGAGTGTCTTTGCTCTGATGACATTCTTTCTTCATATTTTCAAGTATAATACTTATTAAACAAATATTAAACATCATGCAAAGGATTATCTTAAAAACAAAACCAGTATTCACCTTTACTTGATAGATAGGGATATCCATCAAATTTAATTTTTTATTTCTTTATAAAAACTTGAAAAATGATCATTTCTTATAAAATTTTATATGTAAATATTATTTTATTAATATATTTTAGTAAAATTAATTTATTTAAAAAAATTACTCGAGATTGAATAGATGATATAATTATAAATTTTGCAACATCAAATTTAATTTTTTATTTCTTTATAAAAACTTGAAAAATGACCATTTCTTATAAAAATCTATATGTAAATATTATTTTATTAATATATTTTAATAAAATTAATTTATTTAACAAAAATACTAGATGATATAATTATAAAAGCAATTTTGCAATGTCATCATGTGATGTAGTAACATATACAACTTTTTGAAATAAAATAAAAATGATGTAAAATAATAACATCCTAAAGTTAAATTTTATTAATAATCTTTTTCATAAAATAATATTAAAATTTGAAAATAAAAATTATTTAACATAAAGTTTTAGTTATGCAATTTTATTTTATTTTTAAATAATGTGAACCAAATCTATTAAAAATATTTAAAAAATATTTATTTTTGATTAATAATATATAAACTTTAAGAAAATGTTTCTTAAGTAAGAAAAATTATCCGTACTCATGTTTGAAAATATGTTCCTTAATAAATTTTTATTTAATATTGCGGTTTTATTTTAAAATTTTGAAAACATCTTCTTAGTAAATTTTTTTTTTACTATTATGATTTTATTTAAAAAGTTATCCATATGTAAAAATACGATGTAGGTGAAATTTTAATGATATAAATGTAAAAATATAATGTAGGTGAAATTTTAATGATAGACATAAATCTAATAGAAATAATTAAACATTGTGACATTGTTTATATGAAAACTTTTGAATCGTTCAATTGACAACTTGTTTAAATATTGATGATAATGGCTTTAAAATATAAAAAACTTATAGGAAAATTATATATATATATATATATATATATATATATATATAATTTTTTTAAAGGAATTGTTAAACTTATATATGTTTGAATTATATATATAAGAAGGTTAATAAAATTTATTTATTGGTATAGAAAATTTAAAAATAAATTGTTAAACTTATACTTGAATTATATATATATATATATTCATCACATGCTTAATATTGGTTTGAGTTATATATATTTACTACAAGCTTAATTATAACAGAAAATTTATTATAGGTTTGAAAACAATTGAAAATCAATCGATCTTTGGATTTGGGATAAGAAAAATTAGACTCTTGTTAAGGATATCATTCTTTATGGATGTGAAGTCTGAGGATGTAATATGTGTTGTGAATCTTGGAGAAAGATAGAGAAAATACAAAAGAATTATATAACCTGTAATCTCAAAATTAAAATAAATGTGCTCTAACGCATCCTCCTCTTAGAGGCAAGCCTCTCCCCCACTATGACTAGATACCTAATGTATAAGAACCTTTTAAACATTCTATAAGACAAGAGGCTTGCTAAAATTCCTTTAAAATCCCTTTAAAATCTAGTAGTAACCACCATCGACTCAAGTGAGGATGCCATAAAGATGTCCAATCTTGGCTAAACTATTGGGGAATCATAGAAGACACCATTTTGCAAAATAAGGATACTATTAAAAATATCATCAAATCAAAATTTGAGAAAATGTGGTGTGATAAAGAGTTAGAGGGAAAAAAAAAATTAAGGTATTATAAGGATGTAATCAACCATAATTTGAAGATCAAAATTATCTCTTTATTTTGAAAAGTGTAAAGAAAAAAATAAGCGTTGCTCACAAGCTCCATAGTGAAAGTGGGTGTTGGTCAAGTCCTCACTAGCTCCATAGTGAAAGTGGGTGTTGGTCAAGTCCTAAAATTACCTGCTATGAAAGAATGTGTCACACATGCAAATCACTTTCTTTTAGATTTTTCAGCCTATACCCAAATTAAATCTCAATTTCAAAATATTTTTCATACTACCAACCTTCCTAACCTTTTAACTCAACAAAACTATGGTGATACTCCAAAGTTTTTTAATGTTTTATGAGCACATAAAAAAATTCTAAAGAATTACAAGTAATTCCTTACCCTCTTAAGGTCTGATAAAGTGATTCTGTGAAGTTCATCATCATCATCATAATTTTTTTCCTTCTCTAAGTTTGATAAATCAATTGGTCACATTCAACTTTAATCATCATCTTATATCTGTATAATTAAAAAAATAAACTATAAACATTTAAAATATTAAAAATTAAAAACAAAATATATTATAATGTAATAATTAATATTAATAAAACAAATAAACATACATATATTTTAATGAGGTTAAGAAAACCAATACATTTTTTGAAAACTCAGATCAGAATGAGTGTATGTTAATTTATGGATACTTTTACATCTACCTTTTCTAACATTAAAAATCAAAATTTATTTAAAAACACCATTAATTATACCTAACAAAACCATGTGTCCTATAAAACTAGCAAAAAATTTACTTACGATAAAACCCGGTCTCCATAATTAATAAAACCACCTCGAATTATTATCATGTGAGATAAACAAAACTGATTTTGGGAAATTAAAAGAAATATATTTTTTATAAATGGAATTGATTAATAACTAGCAAAAAACGACTTACGCTGAAACCCGAAAAACTGCTCAACTTTCTGAAACCGAATCCATTTAGCGAGTATTAGTGACTGCAAACACAAACCCAAATAGTTCGACATTATAATGAAAAATTAGAAAGGAAACCTGAAAAGAACGTATATCCATACAATCAACCCTACATCCACTGCATATGCGGCAGAATTATTTAGTATGTTCAATGACGCTCGGAGTTACCCCAAACACCTCAGCGAATCCATTCATGCAAATGACAAAATTAAAGGAGCATTGTGTTTTATTATTGCAGGCTTCTCGATTCGGTTAAGTGCTCGAGACAATTACAAGTGTTAAGAACTAGTGACATACTAATATGTTATTTGATTTCGTTGTCTATCATGTCATCATGCACATTGCATCTAGTTTGGTTTTCCTTGTCCAAGTAGGTGCTATACATGACCATTATGTCTCCAACGAACATTTGACTAGTTACATGGATTTTTAAGCCTTCTATTGATAGTATTTTGGGTGTTATAAGTTTAGACCTCATCACATTTTTTAATAGGAAAAGTAATGTGAATGGTAGTCCGTATTATTTTTTTGTTTTGTTTTTTTCCTCACATAAATGTACAAGTAGATGCACAATTTCGATGAAGTATGGAGGCCAAAGTTTTGTAACCATACCTCTTAGTCTGCGGAACTTGGATTATGTCTGACATCTCACTTGCGCTCGTCGATACTTCTTGTGAACTGGAAAGTATGTGTTGTAGGTGACATCGACATATTTATCATGACATAGATGAATAAATAGCTCAAGATATTTGTTTGGTAAACATATTAGGAGCACAATGTATGAATCTTTACCTTTGGCCTTGTTGTTCTGTTGATGTTTGCGATGATTGACTGTTCATGCCCATGTTACTAGTGAATTTTTTTTTGATGTAATCATGTGTAGATGAACATCAGAAAGACTAAATAAGAATATGCATTGTATATTGTCCATAATTGTTCTGAATGTCACATACAGGCTCGAAGGATATGGAATATGAAATAGGGTTTCAAGGGATACTCAGGAAACATGAGGACCTCACGGCCAAATTGTACGCCTCGAAATTTTGACTGCAAAAATGTGTAACACGGAACAGGGCATGATTGGGAAGTACGACGACCAATATGTATATCACGAAACCTCGAAAGCAAGAGGCGCAATCTTGAGCCTGTCAGCTCGGGAACCCATGATCGAAAAAGTGGCTAAGTATGGAATGAAAAAGTCTTTGGTTGGAGTCGTGATATAGAAGCATGAGTATAAATGTGAACCCATGAGTCTGCCAACCTGCGCACCTAGAAATTTTCGGCAAAACGACTAAGAAAAGCAACCAGAAAGTGAAAGTAGAGAGGAAAAACAAAGGGGAATTTGGTTTAAGTATAGAAGAGGGGAAAAAAAATAATAGAGAGTGGAAAAACAGAAATAGGGAGGAAAATGTTCAGTTGCGGGAAGTCTCAACAAAGGCCCATTGTTGCCAAATCATCGTTTTCTAGTGCAATATTATATCCAGCTACTCATTTTCTGTGTTTGATTTACTATCATTGTTGGTGTACCTTTTCAAATATTATACTTTAGCCTCCTCTACTATGGCATATAAGATTTCATCCTCTTTTTCAATTAATTTGTTTCTTTCAAAGTAGCAATGCAGGAAATACAATGGACATGAAGGTAAGTTAGTATGTAGAAAGACATGTAAAAAAATAAATATAGTTCTATTTATTTGAATGTAGTAGCACAAAGAACACAATTGACATGAAGATAAGTTATTATCTAGGAAGATACATAGTATATACCTAGAATAAATTAGGTTTAAAGAAATAGAACAAGTAGAACAAATATACAAACAATAAATGAAATACTAAACAATGAAATATGAAATAAGAGTAGAATCATGCACCTTTGTATGTCCTCTTCTACATTTGTGGAAAAGAATCCCTCATCTTCTCCAATTATTCTATTTGTTTCAATTTAGCAATGCAAAACCTACAATGAACATGGAGGTAAGTTGTTATGTAGGAAGACATGTAAAAAAATAAATACAGTTCTATTTATTTCAATGTAGAAGAACAGAGAATACAATTGACATGAAGATAAGTTTTTATGTAGGAAGATACACAATATCTACATACAATAAATTAGGTGCAAAGTAGTAGAACAAATATACAGACAATAAATGAAATACTAAACAATGGAATATGAAATAATACTAGAAGGATGCACCTTTGTACCTCCTCTTCTACATTTGTGGTAAGGAGTCATTGTCTTCTCCAGTTATTTTGTTTGTTTCAATGTGGGAACACACAAAATACAATGAACATGAATGTAAGCTAGTATGCAAGGGAGAATAAGTAATATGTACATACAGTAAATGAGAATCAACAGAATAGAATAAAAGAGACTTAGAAACATGAACCCTTACTTTTCTTGATCCATGGTTGTAATTATATAGCATTTTTCCTGTCCAAAATATATTACAAGCCATAAAATATTAAGAAATCGCATGGTCATAGCTGGGTGATTTAGTTTTTGTGAAGAAAAGTATCCAGATATGCTTTGAGACATGGAAATATAATTTTGTAATATCTTTGATGTATATTTCATAATTCAAGTACAAGACAAACTGTATTGTGGTTAGACCAGTCTTTGTTTAAGATAAAGAGGTTGTATTGTGATATGAACACATTTCACCATATATGCTTAATAAGTGTGTTTTGTACATGTTTTATCTTAACCAAAATAAAGTAGACATTGTAATTGCACATGTATTTTTCCAATTATTTGTTATCACACTATTTTGTACCATGTAAACACTGAAATATCCTAGAATGATAATGGTTTCGTCTAGATGTAAATGGTGTGATGCATTTGAGAACACATTCATTATGTTAGCAATATTGCACGCGAAGCGACATATAAATTGAATATTGAAAATTCAAATCCATAGAATACTACTCTTGCTAGAACCATCTCAACATATTTTTCTTCTACAAGAACATTTTGCAAAGGCATGTAGGTATGGTTCATAGTTAGGAGAAAACATTTGAGCAAAATTTAAGAGCAGGATGAAAATATATGCCAATTTTGTGCAATTTTGTTGCATCCTAGACATCGTCGTACCATACCTATCCATTCTACACCTACATGAATTTTTCTATCACAAGAATATCCTACAAAGGAAACAATATTGACATCGTACTTTTCATGCGAAAGACACAGGTTCGATTCTCGTACGAGATAGGTACGTATGGGATACGTGTTAGATTTCGACTTTGTCACACACGACAAAGGACCAGAATTTACAATGCTAGAAAAAATGACAATTAAAGTTGTGCACACGACATTGGCATGGACATGGTGTAGAGTCTCATGAAAAAATTGAAGAAAAATTTAAGAGCAAGAGAAAAAGATACGCCAACCTCTATTGAAAGTCTGCAGGACAAGAACGATGAATAAATACTTAAACATTCTTACTGGAAAAATGAAAACAACAAATAGTAAACAACGAATACGAATGAAATTATGCTATTGAAACTTACTCGTTAATGATGAATGATATAGCCACAGGTCCACTTACGAATGCAAGACTTGAACACATCAAAGTGAAAAAAACAACTCTAATTGTTGGTGCAGGACCCCAACCTTGCAGAGCCAAAGCAACCAAAATCAAGCAACAAGAAGCAAACTAGTGAGCAAGCACCAACAGGTCCAACTGCAGCTACAGGACCTCAAACTTGCAAACTTGAACCAAACAACAACAAGTAGCAACTGACGAACCAACGAACAAGATGCAACCAATGAACCACTAAACAATATATGTATCTTCAATGATGACCAAATTGCATTCTAAGCATAGAAAACATATGAAAAATATGATGACGATGTGAGTAGAAACACTTAAAAATTATTACTTGCAAACTGCAAATAGTAAACAAAAAAGAACGAACACAAATAAAATTATGGTATTGAAACTTACTCGGCAACGATGAATGACAGAAGCGCAAGTTGAATTGTGGGTGCAGTACTTGAGTCCCAAAAATTAAAAAAACAACTCCAAATGCGGGTGCAAGACCCAAACCTTGCAAAGTTGAAGCAAACAAAAACAAGAACAAGCACCAATAGGTCCAACTGCAATTGTTGTACCTCAACCTTGCAAAGTTGAACCAAACAACAACAAGCAGCAACCGACAAACAAACAAACCAATGAAAAAGAAGCAACCAATTAACCAATAAACAACATATGTATCTTCAATGATGACTAAATTACAGTCCAAGCATAGAAGAATTAGGAAACATATGATGGCTATGTGACTGGAGGTGGAAAAAATATTTTCCAAATTCACTGCAACATTTTATGGAAAAATTTGAGGAAAAATGTATTGTGAGAAGCCTATTTAAGTAAACATTTAACGTTGTCAGGGTTGTATAGGGTCCTCGCGTTATGCAAACGTTTAAGTTGTCAGGAATGTTTAAGGGCCCTGCGCTATGTAAACATTAAATTTGTCACGCCTATTCAAGTACCTAAAAAACTGTGTCAGTGCTCAAAACTTTTGGTATGTAAACATTTCAGTACAAATAGAAATAATTAAAAAACTAAAAAGGAGCATCGATGATCAGAACTTTCGGTATGTAAACATTTAAATAAAAATAAAAAAATTAAAAAAGAGCTTCCATGCTCAAAACTTTCGATATCTAAACATTTACAACATTGGGAACAATGGAGTTGGCAATAAGACTTCCAATCTATTCTCCAACGAGACGATTACATATAAGGTTTTTTTTGTTATACAATTTTTTTTTTTTTACTTCTATAGTCAGATGACGTATTAATATGAAGTCAATGAATTATCGATCGATATAGTCCCTTTACGCCTTCGACAAGGACTAATAAATAAAGGTTGTGACATTGTTTATAAGAATAATTTTGAACCGTTCAATTGACAATTTTCTTAAATATTCATGATAATGGCTTTAAAATATAAAAAATTATCACC
>ML787224.1:50204-67718 GCA_009831015.1 Picea engelmannii | reverse complement strand
TATAGTGCAACAGGGCTCGCGAACTCCCGACCGGTGATTTCCCGATTTCTACAAGTATGTGGGCCCAAGCCTTTAAACATCGCAAGTAGCGAAATCCCGATGGAAAGAGTTCCGAAGGCCGATGAGGGTGGATGTTATTATCTAAGTTAGGAATTAATTCGCTTAGGATTAGAATGAAGTTTAGAATATTTTTGGGTTGTTACATCGGGAATTAGTTTTTTGGGAGTCCAGAGGACAGGAGATCGACGCTATGCATCATAAAACCCTGAATTAGGACTACAATCATATGAGGAGTGGTCATATGGACTAGGGTTGTAGCCCAGGGGGCTAGCTGATATTGACACAGTTTCGACAATTCAATATTTTGGGGATCGGAAGGATGAAGGTTCAAGGACTCTTGACATCGGGAAACAGGAAGTCCCGAAACCCGAAGTTTATTTTCCGAAAAAGTCCAGGGTCGTGTACAGAGTCCCTGGATCGAAGAAGGACCTGTGGATCGATTTGATTTAGATTCCAGCATGGAATCAAAAAGAGCTAGTTCAGCTCGGAAGGTGAACGAACGATCTTGAGAGCGGATCTTGGCCCGAGGGTTCAGGGGTCTATGTCATCAACTCTAGACGAGAAAAGAGAGCTTGTTATGTTAAAGAAACACATGGTGATTCATGGTGACGGGAAATGTTATTGCCCTTATTGTGAATGCAGGGGTTTTAATGGAAGAAGACTACCTTTAAAACTAGTTGAAAAACATTGTAGGGAGAATTTTCATGTTGAAGGGGGTAATGAATATCGTCCCATGGTAATTAACTAGTTGTTATAGATCTTTAAGGGTATTATACATTAATTGTTTTTTTTTTAATTTATCTTTCAAAATAATATTTGTGATATACTCTAACTACATTTTATTGCTTCCATTATTTTTATTAAAGAAAAATCATCCTAAGAATGTGATGCCACCTAGAAGGAGACGTTTTCATAGAGATAATACTAAATAACAAGTTGAACTTAATCATGTGGATAATGGTGATGTTAAGCCCTAATATTGGCTCATTACCCCTTAATTGGGGAATATTATATTAGTAATGTTATTTTATTTATGTCGGCTTTAGGCCATTAGTTGTAATTATACCTCCTAGTCTCCTATATATACCAAGGAGACATTTTCATTTTGAATCATTTTGTACTTGAACATTTAAGTGGGGTAAAAGGAGGTTGCCCCTCGAAGAGTCGTATTATTTGAAATTATCTCTTTTCCAAGGTGTTGAGTACTTTTTCTTACGTTTCTATATGCTATATTGGTATTTGTTTCTTAACATATGGTATCAAAGCTCAAGGTCTTGGGGTTTCACTGCTACATCTAAGACACCTTGTAATTTTTCCTATAACTTGTTTTCTACAATATTTTAGAAGAAACGGGTTGGAGGATATTTAGTAGATAGATCAAGGTACGTTGGGTTCAAAATTCATCTCCTGAGGCCTTATAATTTCATAGATACACCCTATACAAGATAGGGTTCTGGAATCATCTTGAAATGAGTCATTGCGACATTTTTTCTATTAAAAATTTTACGTAATGTTTGAGGCCCTGAAATTCAGATTCTATTTACATAAATTAGTAAGGTATCTATGGTAAAACGATCAGCTTCTAGGTCATCTTAAATTTGTAGATACACCCTGTGTAAGATAGGGTATCTGACTAGTCCTATTGACTAGTCTCAAGAAGCTGTTCTAGGTAAAACAATCATAACTTATTCCTAGAGTATCCAAATTGTGTGGGACTGGTTTCATTGGATTGTGGACAATCTATAACATTTTTGGTATGAGTTTTAGAATTTTATATCAATTATTTTGTGCGCGGCACACTATACAACTGAAATCTCCTGGAAAGGACAAAATTCGGCAAGTTGTGGGGAAGTTACCATAAATTCCACTTGGCAGATCCAATTTTGATAAGACTTGTGGAATTGTAGAGAAGAAATATTAGAGAAATACATAAAAGAAATTTTCATGCCCAGAAGGGCTGAAACTTGGGAGATACAACAGAAGAAATATTGTCTAGAAGAACCACCTCAAAATCAAGGTTCAAAAGTGATACTTGGCTGACTTGCCATCCAAAAAGGGAACTTCTACACCAAATAAGCCTCCAGAAAATCCTACATGGACTCTTGATGAAGGTGAATAAATGTGTAGGGACATAAATGAACTACAAAATAAGATGGATTCAATTGAAACTAATTTGGATACTAAGATGGATTCAATGGAAGCTAAGTTGGATACTACGATGGATTCAATGGAAGCTAAGTTGGCTACTAAGATAGATCATTTAAAAGGGGAGATCATGGAAGTATTGAAAAATTTTGTAATAGAGAAGACACCTAAAAGTGAAAATGCATCCCATGAAATTCATAATGAGGACACAAGGAAGGTGAATCGAGAATGGAGAAACTTCAACTTTGGTTTGAAGACCAACCACGTTCCTAAGATTGATATGAGGAAGTTTGACGGCAAGGACCCAATCACATGGATGCTTCATATGGAGCAATTCTTTGATCTCCATAATGTGCCACATACACAAAAGGTACAAATTCCTTCTTTATATTTAGAACATAGTCAATTTGTATGGTATCGATGGATTTGTTCTCACAAATCACTCGTCACTTGGACAATTCTCATGGAAGAAATGATAGCACACTATGAGGATACAAGGAGCAATACCTTCTTTAGCCAATTGATAAATCTCAACCAAAAGGGTTCAGTTACCGAGCACATTGAGAACTTCCAAATATTGAATATAAAGGTAACCGATATTCCAGATGAGCACTTGATTGATGTATTCATAGGAACTTTAAAGGATAAAATTCAACATGTGGTTCTCCTTTGGGAACCCAAATCATTGGAGAATGCATTTAAGGTGGCAATAAATGTTGAAAGTAAAAATATGGCTATGGATACTAGAAGGACCAATCCTAACATCTATAGAGAGAACAATGCTCCTTCTTCTAGAACACCTCAACCAACAAGGTTGATACCTCAATAATTGGAGGAAAGAAAAGCAAAAGGTTTATGCTTTAATTATGACAATAAGTATAGTAAGGGACATAAGTGTGGTGAGAAGAAATTATTCTACATAGATTGTGAAGAGGAAGAAGAAGAAGAACAAGAACCATCTCAAGATGAAAACATAGAAGCAATTTCATTTGAAGAGTTGACTCCCACGATATTGTGTAATGCATTGGCTGGAATTAGCATTCCTCAAACCCTCAAGATCGAAGGATATATCAAAAAGAAAAAGGTAATAGTCCTAATTGATTCTGGAAGTACTCATAATTTCATTCACTATAAATTAGTCAAAGATCTCAATTGCTTTGTATATCAAGCGCCAGAGTTTCAAGTAATGATTGCAGATGGAGGAACTATCAATTGCTCAGGAAAATGCGATAAGATCAATCTTACTATGGGGGAATATGTAATGAATATTCCAATGATTGCTATACCCATGGGTGGTGCAGATGTTATACTAGGAATCCAATGGTTACAATCATTAGGAACAATGGATTTTAATTTTCAAGAACTTTTCATGAAATTTTCATTGGAAGGAAAAGAAATTGAGTTAAGAGGTATCACAGGGAAACCTGGTAAGGTGATAAGCTCTAACAGCATGAAATAATTATTGAAAAAGGGGCATCAAGGTGTTAGTGCACAACTATGCTCACTATATGTTCAAACATCTAAGCCATTTGTTCCTCAAGATCTCCAAAGGATCATTGATAAGAATTCCAAAGTATTTGAAGATATTCCCAAAGGTCTTCCACCCACTCTAAATCATGATCATGAAATTCACCTAATTCCTGGGAGTGTTCCTCCTAACATCAAGCCATACAGATACCCTTATGCCTAGAAGAGTGAAATTGAGCACATGGTTGAAGAAATGTTAGAGGCTGGCATTATTAGACCTAGACAAGGTTCTTACTCTACACCAGTGGTAATGGTATTCAAGAAAGATAGTTCATAGCGTATGTGTCCAGATTATAGAGAGATCAACAAGATCACTATTAAAGATAAGTTTCTCATTCCCGCCATTGATGAATTGTTATATGAACTACATGGAGCAATCTATTTCACAAAATTGGATCTTCGTTCAGGGTATCATCAAATAATAATGAAGGAAGAAGATATCCCAAAAATAACATTCCGAACTCATGAAGGCCATTATGAATTTTGGGTCATGCCTTTTGGCCTTACAAATGCACCTTCCACATTCCAAGGGTTGATGAATTCCATTTTCAATCCCTTCCTTAAAAAATTTGTTCTAGTATTTTTTGATGATATACTAATCTATAGCAAGTCTTGGGAGGATCATGTGCGACATGTTGACAAGGTGCTACAACTACTAAAGGAGAAACAATTGTATGCCAAACCATCCAAATGTTTCTTTGGAGTAAAGGAGATAGAGTATTTGGGTCATATTGTATCTCATGAAGGTGTCAAGGTAGACCCTAACAAGATTAAGGCCATGATGAACTGGCCAATTCCCAAAACATTAAAGAATCTTAGAGGATTTTTGGGTTTGATAGTCTACTACCGCAAGTTTGTTCGGAACTATGGAAGAATAGAAACACCTTTAACAACACTAACTAAGAAGGATGCATTTTCATGGACTCCAGAGGCAACTAAAGCTTCTGAACAACTTAAAGAGGTGATGTGTAAAGCTCTTATCTTGACCAATCCATACTTCAAAAAAACCTTTATTGTGGAATGTGATGCCTCGAGAAATGGAATTGGTGTTGTCCTAATGCAGGAAGGAAGGCCCCTAGCTTTTGAAAGTCGACCACTCAAGGGAAAGGACTTACACAAATCCATTTATGAGAAAGAAATGATGGCAATACTATATGCATTGAAGAAATGACATCCTTACCTAATATGTAGGCACTTCAAGGTCAAAACAGATCATGATAGTCTTAAATACTTTTTGCAACAAAGACTATCTTTAGAAGAGCAACAAAAATGGGTAACCAAGATATTGGGTTATGACTTTGAAATTGTCTATAAAAAAGGGAAGCAAAATTTTGTGGCATATGCACTCTCAAGAAAGGATGAATATTTTGAGTCCTTTCTCTATGTTATCTCGATCATCCAACTCGATTGGATAATATAAGCAAGGGATGAATGGAAGAATGACGAAAAAGTGTGGACTCTCATTCAAAGGTTGCAGCAGGATTCCAGTGCATCAAATACATTTAAATGGAAAAATGATTCACTATGGTACAAAGATCACTTATATTTATGTAAGAACTCTAAACTCAAACAAAATGTACTATTCGAATTGCACACCTCTCCAGTAGGAGGGCATTTGGGATTTTTGAAAACCTACCATAGATTCAAGAAGGATTTTTTTTGGGATGGCCTTAAAACTGATGTTCAAAGGTTTGTGGTAGAATGTTTGGGTTGCCAACAAAATAAGGTGGAAACAATTAATACCTGAGGTATTTTACAACCATTATCCATCCCAAGTCAGTGCTGGGAGGAGGTTTCCATGGATTTCATCACAGGGTTACCAAAGTCTGAAGGAAAGAATGTCATCATGGTGATTGTTGATAGACTGACCATGTGCACACACTTTTGATAGACTGAGACATTGTAAAGAAACAAACTTATGATCTCATAAGGGAGATATCATTGAAGTATCATCATTATGTGTGTGGATTATTTGAGAAAGGGTCTGGACAAAGAGAGCTTGGTGAGGTTGCTACACCTACATCTATGGCTATAAGCATTTCACTTTGTTTTCATTAATATAAATCTATGCTTAGCCTATTTCCTTTAAAGTTTGTGTACATTTCATAAACTTGTTTCTTTTATAGATCCATTATGAAGCTAATCATGGTAGAGTAGGAAGTATGTTTCGTTGTTTTTAGTCATTGTATTCCAGGACCTTCTGAAGAACTTGTAGATCAAGATCATCTTGGAACAAGCAAGGACAAACGTCGGTAAAAGGTATTTACCCTTCTTCCTTCTTCTTCTTTGAATAATTTAGCTTCATGAAAAGGAATGTCAATGTCCACAATAAAACTTTTTTGTCTTGGTCATAGGGGTCTAGTATCCAAGAGGAAATCCACTTGTCCATAGAGGGATTCTACTGTAACACCATCCTTCGAGGTGTGGGGTAGGAGCTACTTTACACATATATGTGAAGCATTATTTTGAAATCACATATAGCCTAGTCTTGGTAACAAATATGACGGTTGAATTTTCAACCTTATGGGATCAAATGTTCGTGGTAAATTTATTAAAGTTAAAAGAATCACAATTAAAGGACTCAAAAGTTGTCATGGAATGGGAAAAAAAAACATGCAAGTTTAGGTGTTGTTCCTTCAACCTTTGTTGGGTCAAATTTGAGTGTTCTTGGATGAGCTGGAATGGTTTTCTTGTGCACATACACAAAATGAGTTGAACTCCAAATATGATCAATTATCTAAGCCTGTTTTTCTTTTAGATCAAGGATCTTTCATTTTCTAGGAATTTCATGATGGTCATTTCATTGATGAGATGTTGTTTATGTAATAAACTTGTGCTCTTGGATAGTTCTATTGGATAAACAAGTTTTTTTTTTGGAGAAAGATGGATTGAATGTAAGGTTATTTTAGTGTTTTTTGGAAATAGAATGTAATAGAGATATGGAAGGTGAGTAAGCAGTCCTAATAGAAGGACAAAACTATGTATATTTTTTCTCGAAATATAAAGTTTTTTCTTTTATTTGGAATTATATATATATATGAAAAACATTTTATGGGAGGTAAGTGGAAGAAGTTGAATCTTAAAATAGCGTGGTTTAGTGGAAATTTCAAATAAACAAAAAAAAATTCTAGCTAATTTTATATTAATTTATTTTCTTATAAAGGCGTGATTAATTTAAAAAAATTGAAATATCCTTAAAATACTTTTATAAGTGATATTATTTGAAATTTTAAATGTGAGATAATGATCTTTAAATAATATTAAATCCAAATTCTTTTAGCAAACTAAATCTATTAACATTCTGTAAATCTAATGTCCAAGGAGGAATTTGGCTAAAAGCTACACTCCTATCATGCCATACCGAGTGAACAAGATTCCTTGGGCATTTTTTGATGTTGCAAGACAGATCCATCCTCCAATGTGTGGGCTGGGAGCTCTTTTACACATATACATGAAGCATTGTTTTGAAATCAGATACATCCCAGGCTTGGGAACAAATGTGAAAGATGAATTTCAGGTTTATGGGGTCAGACTTTCATGGTAAATTCATTAAATTTAAAAAAAATACAATTAATTGGGGGTGCAAAATTTGTCATGGAATGGGTAAACAAAAGTAGACAATTTTAGGTGTGGCGTCTTCAACTTCGTTGGGTCAAATTCGGGTTTTCTTAGATGAGATAGAATGGTTTTCTTATGCACGTGTATAGAGGGGGTTGAATTCCAAAGTTGATCAATTATATAAGGATTCTCTTCTTTTAGATCAATGATATTTCATTTTCTATGAATTCCTTGACGATTGTTTGATTGATGAGATGTCATTTCTATAATAAACTTGTACTTCTAGATAGTTGGATATACAAGGTTTTTTTTTGTGGAGAAAAATGGATTGAATGTAAGGTTATTTTGGTTTTTTCTTGGGAATATAATGTTATAGAGTTATGGAAGGGGAGTATATGTAGACAATGAGTGGTCCTCATAGAAAGACAAAAATATGTACATTTTTTTTCCAAATATAATGTTTTTTCTTATTTGGAATATATATATATATATATATATATATATATATATATATATATATATATATATATATATATATAACATTGTATGGGAGGGAAGCAGAAGTTGAAACTAGTTGAAACTTAAAATAGTGTGGCTAGTGTGGTTTTCTGAAAATTTCAAATAAACTAAAAACAATTTCCAATCAATTTTGTATTAATTTACTTTCTTATAAAGGCTTGATTAATTTAAAAAAATCCAAATCTCCTTTAAATTCTTTTATAATTGAGCTTCATTGAAATTGTAACTGTGAGATAACAAATGTTTAGATAATATTAAATCCAAGTTCTATTAGCAAACTAAATCTATTAACCATGGCACTATTAAAACTTAGTACACCATGGGTCTTAGATAACATATTGTGCATCTAATTTCCTAGGAGGAAATTTCCTAAACCGAATTAAATTTTAATTTTGTATTTTTTATTATGTTAATCTTATTTTTTTATTATTAACTTAAAAGATTCTTGATTTAATATCTTTTAATGATCCAATTAAAAACTTATTCAATTTAAAATCTTATGTATTCATGATTTTTTTAACCTAAAATTAATTAACTATTAATTTAATTTATGGAAAAATGAATTTAAGAACCATTAAATGTAACATCCCGCTCTTGCACACTGAGTGAACTTATTCTTTGAAGACACTTACTCGCAAGTGATTTTGATTATTATGTTATTAAAACATTGATTTTGATTATGAGGCATTATGGGTTGATGTCATGTTGTTTTGTTGCATTGACATAGGCATGTGCTATTGATTCGGTTTTACTGACTGCGAAGGATTTCTGGCCTTGAGGGTGTAGAGGCATTGATGGAACCCTTTGGACTCTAGATCGAGTTAAGGAGTGAACTATTGCATCTGATTAGACAACATGCTTATGGATATATTTTTGACATGATCCGTTGATGATGCAGGCTGATGATAACTTGTCGACCAAACTCACATGTTGAGTAGAGGGGTCATGCATGACTACTAGAGATGTTCGGGGAGAGGTGTGGAAAACATCCATGTCATAGCCTACTAGCACTCCCGTTGTGGCTTGAACTGTAGGTTAATGTTTACCTAGTTCAAGAGGACCGACGATGAAGTGAGGGAAGACTGCGACAATCAATCATGATTATTCTAAGGGGCTCGCAATAAGGCCGAGGCCTTATTCCTTAGAGGCCATTAGTCTCTGATAAGTTCACCTAGTGGAGTATTGACTCCAGGGGTTTTTGATGTCTACCAAGTCAGTCAAGAGGAAAGTGGCACCCTTGGAGCACGTGGTGTGTCCTGAAGGGAACATCATGCAACAAAAATGGAAATAGGTGAGTGGCACCCTTGGAGCACATAGTGTGTCCTGAAGGGCATGTCACACAAGGGAAATAGATGAGGCGAGTGGAACCCTTGGAGCACCTACTGCGTCCTAAAGGGCACATCACATTGTTAATGATAAATGAATGAACCTAGATGGTCGTAGGATGAATAACATGATAAGAATTTTTTAAAACAATTTACCTAATAAATTGTCCCCCAACATGAAAATTAAGGTCTAGGTTTAATCTTTGTTGGTGGTAAAATTTTACCTTTTTATAAAATAATAATAATAATAATAATAAACATATATAATAATAATAATAATAATAATAATAATAATAAAGATAATCTTCATTATCCTTGTGACAAGAAGGGGGTGATCAATTAAAGTGTTTTATAAAAATATTTTGGGATAAAAACTTTAAAAGGGGAATGCTTGTTTTAGTTTTATGCTAATTAAAAATTTAATTCATTAAAAAAAGGGGGATGACGGGTAAGTTTCTGCACATGCCTTTTTGAGTTTAATTAAAAAGGGAAAAAGGGGAAATCTAAAATAATTAGGAAACTAGGAAAAACGGAAACCTTAAAAGAAAGGGGAAATGCTAGGAAAAAAAGGTTAGTCCAACTTAGTAAAGTATCTACCATTTAAGAACTTTCTAATTTAAACTGAACTAGCAAATTAATAATGGGAAAAGTCATTAAAACCTGTAAGGGAATTTGGGTACACCTAGGAGCGATTCTAGGAGTGACTCTAGGTTGGTGAGGGAAATAAGGGTAATTAATTAATTAAAGAAATTAATTTATGGAAGAATGAAGGGGATGGGTGACAGTTGTACGGGGAGGATTTTTAGGAATTAATTTAAATGGGGTTCTGGGAATGTCAAGGAATTCAGAAATCTATATAATCAAGGGAGGAGAAGGAGGAAGGATCTCTTATGTTTGCATAACGTTACGTTGTAGAAATCTATACTTGGCTAACTTAGCTTGTGGGAATTGGGATACCCATCTCGGTGAGGAGTGGTAGCTCAGCCTTGTGAGGTGACCTGGGAGCTAGTTGATTCTTGGTTAGTGTGTGTGTTCTCTTTACAGCTCAAGGGGCTAAGGGGAAAGAAGAGTACCCCTAGAATTAGCTGGGAGGTACCAGTGAAGTCTCGTTGGTCAGGAAGCGGGAGTTGCACAGAGCGCGTGAGACATCAACTCAAAGAGGGAAATCAGGAAACGATACGCTTTTTTTTTTTTGCATGGTATATCGTAGTAGGATTTATGCTTTGGATCTTCATGTTTAATTGGGTAAGTAAATTGATTGTCTTAGCGTTCTAGTTGATGAATGAATTTTTCCATAGCCTATAGCTCGATGATTGATTGACTCCCATGGCCTTCTATTCCTGACATGTCTTGACCGCCCCGTGGTGTATTGATTTGTGAAGATTGTGGTTGTTTTTTCCTTTCATCCCTAGCTCATCATTCCTCACCTGAGAAGTCGGCCAAGAGCCTGATCTACATTTGTCGCTTCGACGTTAGTAGACCTATGGATCACAACGTCCCGCTTTTATGTGCATGGATGATGAGTGAAGGATATTCTTGTCAACCGTGTACCTCCATTATTTTCGTTGGATGATTGTTTGACTTGCGCCATATAGAAAAGACCTCTGCATATGGATTATATTGCATCCTTGTTGGTTTTTCTCTATGCCTTGAATGATAGAATCCCTGTGATCCTTTCAATGACCTTTTCCATTGGATCCTTGAGTTTATGTTACTGTTGTCTGCATTGTATTGGTATTCTGGAAATGGAAAAGAGATTTGATTCCCTGTTTGCATTTTTATATTTGGTAATCTGGCGATGGAAAAATGATTTGATTTCCTGTCTGCATTTTTGTATTGGTATCCTCGAAATGGAAAAATGTTTTTATTTTTTATTGATGTCTCCATTGTATTGGTATTCTGGCAATGAAAAAAGGAATTGATTTCATGTTTGCATTTTTGTATTGGTATCGTGGAATGGAAAAACGTTTTTATTTGTTATTTATGCCTGTGATGTATTGGTATTCTGACAATGGAACAATGATTTGATTCCTTGTCTGCATTTTTATATTTGGTATTCTGGCAATGGAAAAATGAATTGATTTCATGTCTGCATTTTTGTATTGGTGTCCTAGAATGGAAAAATGTTTTTATTTGTTATTCCTGTCTATGTTGTATTGGTATTCTGGCAATGGAAAAATGATTTGATTACCTATCTGCATTTTTATATTTGATATCCTGGAAATGAAAATTATATTTTTTTGTGATATTCATGTCTGCGTTGTATTGGTATCCTAGCAATGGAAGAATGAAATCATTTCCCTGTCTGCATTTTTATAATTGGTATACTGGTAATGGAAAGGCATTTTGGTCATTCCTGTATGCGTTTGCATTTGGCATTCTGGAAATGAAAAAGGGAAACCACGATTTTCCCATTTAAAATGTGTCTGAGATTGCTGTTGAAATGCCCATGCTTTTTATTTTAAAAGTTCACTGAGATTGTTGTTGAAATGGCCACGCTTTTTCTTTTAAAAGTTGACAAACATTGTTGTTTAAATGCCCACGTTTTTTCTTTTAAAAGTTGACTAAGATTGTTGTTTAAATGCCCACTATTTTGATTTTAAAATAAGACCAATATTTTTGTTTAAATACCCATGATTTTGCTTTTAAAATGAGACTAAGATTGTTGTTTAAATGCTCACGATTTTTATTTTAAAATGAGACTGAGATTGTTGTTTAAATGCCCACGATTTTGATTTTAAAATGAGACCGAGATTGTTATTTAAATGCCCATGTTTTTCCTATTAAATGTGACTAAGTTTGATGTAAATAACCACATATTTTCCCCAAAAAACAAAATTTGACTGAGTTCGTTGTTGAAGGGACACAACTTTGCTATATAGAATGTTAACTGCGTTGATTGTTGAATGACCATGAGTTGATCCTTCTGCAGTTTGTATTGTCTTATTATTCTCCTTTAATTTCAGTGTACCCAACCTTCTCACTGCCAAACATTAATTTCTACAGCCATGTTATTGGTGAGAGTAATTTTTATGTAACTTCCATGTTAATCGCCAGGCTAATTTCCACAACAATGTCAAAGGACAACAATTTCCTTCTTAATATTTATTGCCACAGTGATGTCAATTTCTACTTCGATGTTAAAAACCAATAGTTCCTTTGTTAATGTTATAGACAACTAGTTATTTTTGGTACGAATATCTTAGATAGTTGGCATGTGTAATTTAATTGATTACAAGTGTGATATTGTAGCATTTTACATTGATGTCGCTAATGTAGTTATATATTGTCAATTGATAGTTAGATGGTAATTTCGAGGATTACTTAGAATTACCCTTTGAGATGATGATTAATGGTTAAGTGAGTTTAGGAGTATTGACCAAAGTACACATTAATCTTGATAATTTAAAATGTAGTTAATGATTAAATCATAATGCAACATTGCCAAAATGATTCGTAATTGAGGTTATTTCGATTGAAATTAATGCTTGATTGTATTGTAGAATTGTCGATTAATTCAAAGCTGATGTTATTTAGATTGAAAGTAACGACTATGGTGTAAAGTAGAATGACCAATTGGATTGTATTAATTGTTAATTGGTTGATAAGTTAAAGACTAAATTATGATTTGGAGTTGCTAAATTTCGATGGATACTCAATGTCAAAAACAATTTGTAACTGTTGACTAGTTTAGCCTTGATGAATGGGTCGGGTGGTTGATGAAGTCGTGACTTCCATGGTAGTCATTCTCTTGTGTCTCATCGACCTTTTGTGTGGGATGTGGGTATAGTCTCCCTGTCAGTATTCGGCTCTTAGCACATCAGATTTTTCTAGAGTTCTTGGTCCAAATAGGATGTGTTTCTCCAAAGTTATTGACGTGTCTATCGCCTGGGGACGAGATGATTCCCGATGAGGGGACCATGGTATGCCCTATTTGGATAGTGGTGAATGATAATTTAGTTGGATTCAGTGCCTTCTGTGTGAGTGTTGTCGAGCGTTGTAAATTTGTTTTTGCCCACGGGTGGAATGCCTTCAGGCGTTTGGTTCACGTGCCTTGAGGTTATAGTCTTTGTTCGTCAAGGTAGTTGTGTTGGGGGGATGTTGTCCCTTGGCTTGTAGGAATGGTCTTGTTGTGTCGAGAGGGGGATGTTTTCCCTTGGCTTGTAGGCATGGTCATGTTGTGTCGGGAGGGTAGTCGTTTTTCCTTGGTTTAATGCATGTTTTACCCCATTTTTCTTGTGCTAGTTCGTGGAGTCATAGTTCCCTATTTCCTCGACTGCATGCTTACGTTCATTGTTAGTGGTGAGGTAAATTTTTGTCGTTGTCACCTTCTTTCCCTAAAAAAATAAAATAATAATAATAATTTCACTTCTTCTTCACTTGTAGTTGTAACGAAGGGATCATTACATATGGTATTAGAGCGGGTTCAACCCATGACTTGGGATCACTACAGATTTCGTTGATATGATTGATAATAATGTTGCTAATTAAGTTGACTTGTACTCATGTAGGTAATGATGGTTAAAAGACGTCACGGAGGCAGATGATGGGGTGGTAAGGGAGGAGATGCGATGCCTCCTGTAGCATCCACGCCTGAGGGGTCTAACCCCCAGGGAGGTGAACAGGTTGTTGGGCAGGAGAAAATAGCAGTAGGTGATGTGGTCAGAATGATGAGGTATTTTCAACGCATGTATGAGGCACTAGTCATCCATTTGGACAGAGATGAGGCCAGAGCATCAGCACCCACTGAGGGTCCATTGCATGCTCCATTCGGTACTAGTAGCATTCAGTGTGAGCTTGAGAAGGTCAAATTTCTCGAGTTCTTTGGTTCCTTGGATGACACATTCATCGAGGCATGGTTGGAGAATATGGCAATGTGATTTGCACTTCACGACTATACCTAAAACATGACGGTCTGCATGGCGGTATTTCAACTAAAGGAGAGTGCTCTTATATGGTGGAAGACGCTCCTACCACAGCTAAACATGGTTGTCGAAGACATGTCATGGGAACTGTTTGAGGAATGGTTCTGAGAGAGGTACCTATCAAAGGAATTCATTGAGCGTCATCTCAAAAAGTTCAACGCCTTACAATAGGTCGGTCGTATGATGCTCGAGTATGAGGTTCATTTTATGGAGCTTCTTTGATATGCTTCACACCTTAATACTGAGAAAATTAAGGTCAACAGGTTCATGTTTGGCCTTATTGGCAACTTACGTGCAAATTTTAGGATTCTGATGCTTCAAACCTTGCATGATGTCGTCCAGAAGGCCCTCATAGCAGAGGAGGAGATTATCAGTGATGGTCAAAGAAGAACTCTAGCGATACCAATAAGGCAGGTGTCATATGGTGCACAATAATATCAGACACCAGCCAAATATATGCTAGGATATAGTGGCTTCTAGAGGGGATCCCCTTTCACTACAACTCGATGACCAACACCTCAGAGAAAACACCTTATCGGGGACCACAACATCAAGAGAAATGTCGACCGTAGTAGAATCAGTTTAGGCATGTTTCGTAACATAGACCAGGATTCCAAGCTAGTGGGCCGTCATCTTGTACTTCAGGTGCTAGGAGTACTAGACCAAAGAAGGGGTGTTGGACATGTGGGGAGCCACACTACCAGCACGACTGCCCAATGGAGAGGACTAGAGTGTTTGGATCAGTCGGACCCACTACCATGGGAGATATGGGCAAGGCCCATCGTATTCATGCAGCGGTGAATAACCGCTAGGCCGAGCACGTAATGTCACTTCAAAAACTTTTAAGATATATTTTAAGAAACAATATCTATCAAAACAATACTATGAAATTAAAGCTAAAGAATTCTATTAACTGAAATTGCGAAATTTAACCATAAAAGATTTTTGCAGCAATTTTTCAAGCTTATTACGCTATGTACCAACAAATTTTCAAGGATTTGTTTCTTCCAACGAGGTTGTGAGAGGTCATAAACCATAATGTCACGGTAATGCATTTAACCCACACCTAATCCCTAAACCAAACAGCACGAACACCCTACCCGACCTGGTGACATGGCCAACATTGAATGGGCTATGAACTCATGTTAATGGCGTATGTATTTTCTCCCTGCAGGCATTTAACGATCTTTGTTTCTATTAATGGAAGAATTGTGATGTACTCCTTGAGTTGGAAAAACTAGGCAGTCGTGTCCACTCTGGTCTCACCACCTTCGGAACTTCACATGGTAATGTACTGGGTTTTTCTGTCACCCATTACTTCCACTAAGAAATGGTTTCGAGGTCACTACCGAAACATTCTTCCCCATTTGATTCTGTATTCACCCAAAATAACTATGACTCCGACGTTGTAAATGTTTCAGTCTTAATCCTAGAACGTCTTCCTCTGTGTGGTTGGAATGAAATCTGGAAAAGAACTTGGCCCAGAACAATGAAAGGTGCATAACCGCCTGGTCCTCTCTCTGTAGTATGTAAACCCAGAACTTCTTTGTTACCTTTAATATTTTGTAACAATTTGTGGATAGTTTCTATTGGTAATCGTGCTTGTATTCTGCCTCTATATCTATCACCTTCCGAGCCCTCGGGTTTGAAAATTAATTCCTTTTATATTAACTTAAACTCACTGTAATGCCCCACATCCACGAACTATGATATATCGCCATTGTGTATATCATGGTAAGTTTTTGGAATATTGAAAGGTTATCATTCCAAGTGCATATACATTGTTTCATGGCTCTAAGTATTTACATTACCGCACCGTGGACTATAGTTCTATTTGAAATTGACAGATAGAAATAAGGGTTAACCTTTCAATGGATTTATGGGTTCGGTTATTTACTTCCTTTATCATCTGTACAACTCGTGAAACCCCTTACTTGAAAGCGTGTAACCACCCTCTATCTATAACTTACATCTGGGGTCTGTATAAAGCTTATGGAATGGCGATTAAATCTCTTGGTTCATGATTTACTATCTATAATTTTAAGTAAAGGTTCATTGGCATGACACTATGCCATGACATTGCCCTTTTTCTTATTTTTTATACTTGTATTTGCTTAAATTACTTGTGGCATAATTATATCTCGAACTTATGTATTTAAATTTCTCTTTCTGCTCTCTACAACAACTCTTAATTTATATTCTTTTAGACAAAGCAATGTGCTAGATTCCTTTCGTATTCTGTCTAAACCTTTGGGATTGAGGATGATTACCTCTATGGAAGAATTGTGATTTCGATGTGTACATAATTTGAATTTTAATTCTCTATTCAAGTAAAAGGTTTACTTACCCATCCTGGGGGTTTCATAACTGAGCCTATGTGATTTTTGTCTTAAAACTGTTTCACTCCAAATAATTATACAACATTGCATAACTTAAAAATCATGTTCTCTATACATGTACAATGGTATCGTTTTACCCTTTCTGAATCTGCAACTGTACCATGTGTATTTATTTAGCAATGTTATAACTTATCGGTATACCAGGCATCAATTTTACCCGATGTAGGGTTTCACAACTTTTCTCTGTGTGTTTTGTTTTATCACTATGTAACTTATAATATGTATGATTTATTATCACCGTAAGACCCATAAATTGTATAATTTATTTATTCTTTTATAATGTATGACTTATTTAATTGCTTCATTCCTAGACGATTCATACTATTGTATCTATAAACTTTTGTTGTTATAAATCGTAGCCTACCTTTTGTGTTTATAACAAAACATTAGCTCATATTTCATCAATTAATGATGGGACCATGACTCATTTTGCGAGGGTACCCATCAAATGGATTAAGGAACCACTTACCCCTTGGTTGTGGGCGAATCGTCAGACCAGTTCTAGTGGCGACTTGGTCCTTCATCGAGTTCAAGATAAGTATTATTTCAATTCAGTTATTTTCTAAGCCCACCCTTTATTTCTACAGGTTTAAATAGTTCGAGGAACTGTATCAAGGGAACCTTCTTACTCGAAAAAGGTACTCGAGTTCCGATCTTGGAATTTTATACAAAACTTCTCAGATCTGTATATCAGTAGTAAAGGATTCCTTTCCCTAGGGTACTCCACAGTAATAAATTAGAACCATGGTTTCATGGCTACACATATTGATTGTAAATTTACTTTTTATTGAAAATACAGTTGCAGAAACTATTTGAACAAGATTCAATCATTGTAACAACTACTGTAGCATATATTTGTAGACTTTTGAAATTCATTGTTTGCGATTATAGACATAAAGAGATATGTAATATAAAAGTGGATTGTTGTACCTTTTATTTGTTCTTTATGGTACTTGTACAATTTTAAAGTTGAAAGTCCATATACATCTGTGCAAATCAAGGTTCAAAGGAATTTTTCTTTATCTATGAACAATGCACGCCTATACAGCCCCATGC
>ML787224.1:14832-40407 GCA_009831015.1 Picea engelmannii | reverse complement strand
TGTCGGCTCGAAACCGGCGAAAATATGTCGGCCCAAAAATTTTTTTTCGGGGGCGCTGCCCCCGAACCCTCGCGCGGGGGGCTCCGCCCCCCTGCACCCCCCTCTTACCCCCCTGCGTGCCCGACGCAGGCGCTCAGACACTACTACTCGTGCAAAGAATATAACACATACCCAACACTCACTACCTTCCATATTTGGTCCTCATTTAACTCATTGAAAGATGACTCTGTATAGTTTTGATTATTTCAATGTACTCTCATTGGGAGTGCCACAAAATGGTACATTGAGCTCGATTTTTCAAGATACTCTTCCTTCGGAGAACTAGCGATGGATTTCCTAAACCATTTCCAGTTACTTGTGAGATACGACGTTGGCATAGAGATACTCGCCAATTTCAAATAGACAACTGCAAACCATATATCTGATCACATCTGAGAATGGAGACATCGGAAGAGTTTAATTAAGGTGCCAGTCCCGCCAACATTCCTGCTTGAGTGGTTCCTTAAGTCTTTTGTCCCACAGATATCCAAATACATCGTAACATCGGGAATATTCTCCAAAGACGATGCCATCATGAGAGGTCAATAATTTGAGCTCATCTATTCTCAATCTAGCTTATTATAGAACATATTGTCAGATTCTCCACACTCAATACTTGATAAAACTAGACAAAGAGTTGGACCACATGCTGATGGTATTGTTGGTTCAACACAAACAAAGTCCGTTGAGCAATTGACGAAGCAGTTGCAATAGTTATCTATACAACACACAACGGCCAGCCAAACTACTACTTTGGATGCTTTGCCTACCAAAACGTCAGAGGTACACACAGTGCAATCAACTAACCCAAAGGCCACCTAGCAGCCTGAAGGAAAGAAAAAGAAACGAAAGAAGGGTAAGGGGGATAAAAAACCTATCAAAAATGCTGGTTGGGACAACACTGAGAAACAGAAGGCGAGGTATCCATGAAACTTCTCCACAGAAGACCACCTAACCCATCTATGTCCTCGTCTTAGAGAAGCCCAAAATTTTGTGATGCAACAACAGCCTGCTATGTTGACCAATCCATTTCAACATGGGAAAAATCTAACCCAAGCCTCTACAAGCATGGAAGGGGGCAGCCAAGAACCCTGTCCACCTGTGAACAACCCTGTGTATGAGAACGTATATATGGTGAGGGGTGATGCTTTTATATCAACTAGAGTGCATGACTATAGTAAAGCAAGCACTTGTGAGAAGGGTAAAGAAGCTGAACTCCCATTTCTTCCTCTACAGATTGAGAAGACGTTGGGCGAAACAATGACATGAATTCCCAAAGGCGCATTCAAAAAATATTTTCATAATGATCTAGGTAGATATTGGTGGCCAACCACCTTTTCCAAATGGCTCAAAATGGCTTTTTGGCAATTTACTATTTTTAGCAGGTTTTAACTTCCGGGACCATTTTGAGGGCCTAAATGAAATTTTTTCAAGATCGAGGTTCTGAATGATAGCCAAAAAAATTATTGAGCCCCCAAAATGAATCTCCTCAATGATACCTTTCCAACGAGCTATCACACGCCTAAAACGAAGATCGTATGCAAAAGTTACGATCTCGAGAAGTTGATGTACTCACTTACCCAAACGGGGCCCACATGACTTTTGGCACTTCATCTCCTAGGGTTAGGTTTTTGGATTTCTAGGACTTTTGGCATTGTCGTTTATTGTAAAAATTCCTTTAGAGCCTCATTGTAATCATCTTCTTGCGAATGTGAGTAGTCGTCACATCTCTTCTCAGAGATAAGCTGCCACCTTTCTAGCGAGTCTTTCACTCTATATTTTTACAATCTCTGTACATTTCTTTCATTAATAGAAATCGTGTATTACTTTATATCTGTGTTTATGGTTGCATCTCTAATACATTTCTTTTATATTATTGGATATATGCGATATCTCTATGCATTTCCTTATTATATCTCCACTCTCATTTCGTGCCGAAAATAATCCAGATCACATATCCCAAACACAAGGGCTGCCCAGAACTACTCTGTGGTGGAAGATTTATCACAAACCCCTTGTGCAATGCCTACTTTGGAGGTCCTCCAAAGATGCCCCTCCCAGAGGAAAGCCTTGTTAATTGCTTTAATATCTACCGAGACTTGTAATCCGGGTGCAACCATGTCGGATACAACCGAATTAAAACCTCGTCTTCCTTACCACGTAGCATTTTAGAGAGTAGTGTCTTATCCCACGAAAAAATTTTACTCATAATATTTTCCGCACTGTGGTTGATGAGGGTGCATCGACATGCATTGTGTTGTTTTCATGTTGGAAGGTCGTTGGCCAGCCCAATTTTTCTCCGTCACCTACTCTCCTCACCGCTTTCGATTTTCGTTCGTTCCGACCACATGGCATCGTTCCTTCTTTCCCCATGCAGTTAGAAGGGAAGACCGTGTGTGTCAAAGTAGAGGTAGTTGATGCTCCCCTCCACTATAATCTCTTGTTAGGAAGGAGTTTGACTTATGCCATGCAAGCTGTGGTTGGTACAGTTTTTCGGGTCTTGTTGTTTCCACATGAGGGTTGGATTGTGACCATCGATCAATTGTCTTTCTCCAGAGCCGACCCTGCATTGGGAGCATCCAAGGTCTCGATGATTGATAATCCTCAATCAGGTGTCATCAATGTATGGGTTGGTTTGTGCCCATCTTTGATGGGTATGTTTGATTACCCGCCCCCTCAAGGCGATATCAAGATTATATCTAATCACCATAAGGTTGATATTTTTCAAGTTTCATCGTTTCGCATGGCTTACTTTGACAATACGTGGATACTTCCTTCCCCATAGGCCATGATGGATGGGATAGGGCACCTGGGAATTTCCATGCCCTTGTCTACAGCTAAAGTAGCGTACTCTTTAGTCCAACAAACTTCATCCCTCATTGATCCAGCTCTTTCACAAGATTTCAATCCACTTCTAGAGCCTATTTGAGCTCAGGGTTCTCTCGCTCACACCGATTCATTAGACTTAGTATTTCCCTCTGATGATGTAATAATTGAAGCAATGACTAGTCTGGATAAACCCTGGGAAGATATTCATTACAGATCATACTTCCTCCCAGAGTTAAGACAAATTGATGCAGGAGAATTCACCGTGACTATGACGAGAGATCGGTCTTGTCCTATTAATCCCTTAGCTACACATGAGGTTTATGTTGAGGGAATATGGAAACTATTGTTGAAACCTTACCGATCAAGATCTCTCGAAACCCTGGCGTCATGGAGAATGTCTTCATCGGAGCACACTGCTCCCTCGAGGGGATTCAAATCTACACAGATCTTTTCAAATAATTCCGCGACGTTTTTGCCTGGTCTTATGAGGAAATGCTAGCTATTGATCCAAAAATAGTTGAACATGAAATCACAATGTATTCTGATGCCAATCCTATTTAGCAAAAGCTTCGTCCAGTTAATCCTAAGAAAGCAGCAACCATTAATGTTAAGGTTGATAAATTGCTAAAAGCTAGGTTTATCTATCCTATCCATTTGACCCAATGGGTGTCAAACCCCGTGCCGGTCAATAAAAAGAAAGGCATGATTCATGTATGTACCGAATTCCATGATTTGAACAAGGCCTATCCCAAAGATAATTTTTCCACACCTTTCATCGACCAGATCATTGATGAATGTGCAGGTTGCAAATCCTTTTCTTTCATGGACGATTTTTCGGGATATAAGCAAATCCAAATCAAACCCAAACACCAACACAAAACGACGTTCATCTGTCCATGGGGTACATTCACATATCGTAAGATGCCTTTTGGTCTCAAAAATGTTGGAGCCACCTTTCAGCGAGCCATGCCTTTTTCTTTCCATGACCTCAAGAATATAGTCGAGGCCTATTTAGATGATTTAGAATCACGATCTCGCAACAGAACGAATCATCCCACACACCTCCGACTTATCTTCGAACATTTTCACTACTTTCGTATTCACTTGAATCCAAACAAGTGTATCTTCTGCGTAAATTTAGGACGATTGTTAGGTTTCATAGTGTCAACAACGGAGATCATGATCGATCCTCTCAAGGTTGAAGAAATAATTTAGTTTCCCTCCCCACGCACAATCCTTCAACTTCAGAGTCTACAAGGTAAGGTGAACCTTTTACGATGCTTCATCACCAACTATGTTGATATCACCAAGGGATTTATGCATTTACTGAAGAAAGACGTTCTCTTTTACTGGGACGATGCTGCTCAATGCGCTTTCGATGCATTGAAACATGCCCTCACAACTACCCCTCTACTCTCGCCACCTAACTATAAGAAAGATTTCTTATTATATCTGGCTGCAACAGAATCAACCATTGGCATGGTTTTAGTTCAGGAAGATGTATTTTTGTTAGAATACCTGATCTATTACCTGAGCCAAGGCCTTGTGGGACCGAAACTCAATTATTCTCACATCGAAAAACTTGCGTTGGCAGCAGTTCATGCTGTTCAATAGTTCTGTCATTATGATCTATTTCACAAGACCACCGTCATTGTTGCCGTGAATACATTCTAGTACATGTTGACACGACGGGTAATAGGTGGAAAAATCAGTAGATGGATAGTCATCCTCCAAGAGTTTGACTTAGACATCATTTCAGCTAAGTCCAAAAACTCACTGGTCTTCACATAACTTATTTCAGAACTTTCGATTGAGTTAGGTGACATTGTGCCTAAAGAATTGCCTATCCATGGAGATATGTTTTTGATCACATCTTTGGATCCCGGGTATGGAGATATACTTATCTATCTCTAGACTTTGAAGTTCCCCACCGTTGCTTCTCATGACGAGCGTCAATGCATACGCCATCAGGTTAAGAATTATCTCATAATCAATGATACATTATATCAGAGAGGTGTAGACTGCATCCTACACCGATGTGTCACTCATGAGGAAGAAGTTATCATGCTTAAGGATTGCCATACTAGAGCTTGTGGTTGTCATTCGTCTGGGTTTGAAACAACACAACAGATTCTACGAGCAGGTTACTTCTCGCCAACACTTATCAAAGATTGTATTGAATCGATCAATAAGTATCATTCATGCCAAATATTCTCTCGAAAGATGAGGGCACATCCCGCTCCCATGTTTCATGTCATCATAGTTGGTCTCTTCACCAAGTGGGGGGTTGATTACACTACTTGCAAACCTCCTTCATTAAGGGGGAACCGCTATATCGTCGTAGTTTTAGACTACTTCACAAAGTGGGTCGAAGCTATGCCAACATTTAAATATGATGGAGAGACTGCAACTCTCTTTTTATTGAGTCAGATAATAGCAAGGTTCGACGTTCTGAGGGAGATTGTCACTGACCATGGCAGTCACTTTCAAAACCAAATGATGACCGAGTTAACATCAAATCTTGGGTTACAGCAAGAACATTCATCACCCTACTACTCCCAAGAAAATGGGCAGGTGGAAGTTATAAACAAAACTCTTAAGACCATTCTGCAATGAACTATCAACTCATCCAAGTTAGATTGGCATTTGATGTTATACTCGGCATTATGGGCTTACCGAACATTTGTTAATACTGCAACCAATTTCTCACCTTTTCAACTCATTTACAGGCTGGAGGCAGTCTTTCCCATCGAATGTGAGATCCCATCTCTAAAATTGGCAACACAATTACTTCCAGACACTTCTCCACTTGAAGAATGGTTAGTATACCTTGAGCATCTCAATGAGCAGTGTCGTGATGCATCCCTGGCCAACGAGGCTCACAAACATAAGGTCAAGTGTCAGTATGATAGGTCTGTTCATCGTTAGATTTTCTTTGAAGGCGACCTTATCCTGGTCTATGACCAAGATAATGACCACCTAGGGGCAAGAAAATTCAAACCCATGTGATTTGAACCTTTCATCATAAAAGAGGTTTTCAAAAAGGGCGCTTATAGTCTGGTTTATTTTGAAGGGACTTCTTTGGCAGAGCCTAAAAATGGGCTCTACCTCAAGAAGTATTACTCATAGGCAGGTCACTGTGGGTAACTTTTTGTAACATATGTATAGTCTTAGTACTATTACTTTTTAGTTTATTTTAGTGTTATGGACGTGTCGTTAATGTTATCTTTCGTCACTGTGGCATATGTTAAGTGATTTCAAGGTGTTCGTTGTGTATGCAGACGGTGCTAGTTGGCACACTCGGAGGCTTTCCTCTGCGGCTTGGGTAATCTTTACACCTCAAAGCCAGTTATTATCTTAAGAAGGTATATGCTTAGGTGACACCACAAATAATGTTGCCGAGTATAGTGCAGTTATTGAGTTTCTTCGTGACGCTTTGTCATTGGGTATCTCTCATCTCTGGGTCTATCTTGATGCTCAACTAGTTGTGTCTCAGTTAAAAAGAGTGTACCGGGTTCATGATCCAACTTTACACCGACAATTCCTTGGGGTACGTCTCTTAGAATGAAACTTTGATTATATTACATATTTTCATGTTCCTAGGAGATTAAACCAAGTTACAGATACTCTAGCTAATCAAATTTTAGATTGGCATCTTGTAGACATATGAAAGAGAAATAACATAAGCATGTAAATAATTTTTTTGCACACATGATCCATAATACACAAAAGACCCAAAAAACATATATACTATCATAAGGTAACCAGAGTACATAGATGGACACAAGCGCCTCAAAAATAGAACCGATAATGAGTCACAGGGCTTATGCCCTAAAAAAAAATATACAAGTAGTGCTCATGGAACGTCAAAATATCTAACTAAAGTCAGGGCCTTTGGGCCCTATTATACTGGTCCACAACATTGGTTAAATGCTGAAACAACCAGACCCATGTCCGTGGTGCCCTCACTACATGAGGTTGCATAGATGGTGGAAGGTCCTCAATCTCTACCATCGAGACCATGCGAGAGAGTGAAATAAAGTTACACTCGACTCGTCTCAATATCCTATCAGCCTCCATGGCTGGAAGATCTCTTGCTACTGTTGCTCCCCCTGCGGCAATAGGTGTAGCCACTGGCTGAGGACGATGCATGTTCCTTGCATAGTCAGTCGGTCACACTGGTCCCACATCTGCACACAATGAACACATATCCATCAAATACTCTGGTATAACAAAAAAAATGATATATATAACAAAACAACATAAAAATTACATATACAACAAAAAAAATACAAAGGTGGAGACTTACCCATCTCCCCTCACTCCTCACTAGGAGGTACTGGTATCTCAGGGTCTCTTGAAAAATCAATCCCGACATAGGGGTAATCCTCTATAACCGGGATCTGTCGTAACAACCACGCAAAGAAGTCACCATCGAAGGACTCATTGGTCCTTCTGCCACCCTATCGCGGTAGTAATACTGCCCATCTATACACAGCAGGAAGAGAGGCCTGGTGTCCTCGTACCACTGTTCGAGGACTAAAACTTGAAACTCTCTCAAAAAAGAACGAACACAGAAAGGTCTCGAACCCAAAGTCCCTATGTGTCTGCAAATGAAAATCTGTCAGCTATCTTTTCATACACTCAAGCAATGTGGTACTCCAATCAAAAACTTGTGCATTTAAGCACTAGACTACACAGTTCATCTATGCATGGGACGCCTGATGTAGAGACGCAGAAAAAATAATTCACCCGATAAGAAATACTATCGCCCCTAACGATAAGTTAGTGATCTTGCTTATGGGCATCTGCGTGCTCGATTGGTCTGTATCAGGTGCACAGTATAGACATATCAATTCCGCTATGTTATGCAGCCCCACAGGAAAAGTCCGGAAATTGATTGGTTCCCCTCTCCTGGAGAGGCCAGTCAAAAAGTAAACGTCCTCGACCGTGGGCACCAGTGACTGCCCCTCCAACATGAATGCCTATGCATTCAGATGCCAGTATTCAAACAAGGCATTTAGTATCCTAGATTGTACCTGCATTAAAGGACATAGAAAAAACTTAAGTAACCCGCACTGCATCAAACTAGCCACAGCATTGGGGTCTTCCCTGACCAACTCATTCACCTCTTCATGCTCTCTTTCTCTCCAATGGACATACATCCTGCAAAAAAACAAGGTTCAGGAGGGTTATCCCTTGCTTTTTATTCCTTTTTCATTCCATAAGGGGGTCCACTCATGCTGTAATGGTGATAGTCATGTGTATATGCGGCTTGTCCAAAACAACCCGCATGGACCTAGGGCCGACTCTTTAAATTTCGACGCCCCCCTAAAAAATGAAACCCAATGCACAAATAAAGACATAAAATGAAAGATAAGTGACTTTGTATTTACTTGGTCCAGACAGAAGTTCGTTTCATCCACTGTAGCTCCCAGAATCACTTCTTTTGACAAAGGGGGTCTGTTGGCTCCAGAGTCAATTTCCAAATTAGAAATGGTGATAATGAGTTGCCAGCTTCTATTTATAGACTTTTTGGCCTCTTTTTGTCACTTTTTTGGCCTCCTTTATTATTTTCTTTATACCAAAAACTATTTAGAGTGATTGAGGAGTTGCATAGGAGGGATTTGAATGGGTATTGGGACAATTTTTTTTGAGTTTTGACTAATTTTCGACAGTCCATGGAAAAAAATTTCGATGATCGACTTGAGCATATAGGTTACGTTTCTACCCTGACTTTTGTATCTCATTTCCTTTTTCCTTTTCCATAGGATCGATCTCATCAGGTTGTGACACAGAACCATCATAGTTTCTTTAGAAGTGTTGCAACTTGGTGGTAGAGCATATCGAAACATGGATGCCCTAGGTAGATCCTGGTTCCATTATGGTATCTATATTGTCTCTAAAACACTGTAGGCTCGAGATTCCTTGTATTTTTTCCTGAATTTGAAGTCATGTCTGTCCGATGGTAGTTTGCCCCTTTTTCGGTTCGGATGGTCAACTATACGAACAAATGTATACTCTATGGAACTTCAGCTCTATAGAAGAGTACTCTCAGGTATAATTTTATCCCTTTTTCAGGCATGAGGGACTAAACGTACGAAGAAGGAACCCCCACAGAGTCCATTTTGAATCTCTTTTTAGACTCCCTAAAATTGAAAGGATCACCAAGTGACCTTATTTTTTCACACTCGTTAAAATGGTCCAGAAGAACATTCCTAACGGAGTCCATAGTTAATCTTTTTTCAGACTCCTTAAAAATGAAAAAATGGTCAAGTGATCTTGTCCTTATCATGCTCGTTAAAATGGTTTTCAATAGATGTCTTGTCGGTGTTAGTTTACTCCTTTTTCGAACTGACTAGACTATCTTTTAAAAAGGTACCCCAATGGAGTCTCCTTTTATGTTTTTCAGACTCTCTAAATATGAAAAACCACCAAGATTACCTTCTCTGGGCTCGTTAAACTTACATCGAAGGAAATTACCATTGTGTGTTTTGTTAACCGTGTTTGCATACGTTATACGCCAGCCTTGTAACAATTTTATTCTGCGTCTTAACACCCTTGGCCCCCGAAGGCTTTTTCCCGAGTATCATTATACTAGAACATTAGTCTTCTCCTTGTGCCTTGAACTTGTATGTTTGCAATACTCCTTCCTCCATTGTAACATAACATTCCTTTATTCTTTTTCCAAAAATTATTGAAAAAGACAAAAATATCAAATATACCCCCAAAAGAGGAAGGGAAAAGTATTTTCTTTATTGGCAGCATAATAAGTCACCCTTGGATAAAGCAGATATGTTTGTTTATTCATCAAACTATGGGATGTAGTATGACCCTAGGAAGTTGTCCTCGCTATATAGAGTGGTGGCCTCCTCCTTTTGTTTATTCTTCCAAACATATGGAGAGTTTGTGTTGCCTCCTGCTTCGCAGACTTATGATTAATGCCATGCAACCTGAGTCTCATCATTTGTCATGCTATTGTCCAAGGGAGGTTTGTCACCAAGCCTGAGTCGGCCCCTCTGCAATTTTTCTCTTTCCCTCATACCCAACCATCCTGAATGTCCAATCAAGTTCTTGTTCGAAATCAATGAAGCCTTCAGTATGATCATCAAGTCCATGACCGACAAGCCATCGAAGACCTCTGGGTAGTTCATTCGTACACTCATATTACACTCCTACCCGAGTTTTGAAGATTTTGAAGTAGTTGCTCGAGCTCTGAAGACCTTATCTCCAACCATCAGGCCATACGAGCTTCTAGAAGATGGATACTCTATATGTATATCTTTTTTATTTTTAGATGTATCTCCATTGTGTATTGTTCACGGCTACTCTTTATATGGTTATATGACATGGATCTACAGTGTATTTGATTGGTATGCATGATTCTATTTTGTCTCGAGCATGGGTATGCCCACCTCGGTGAGCGATTTATTATTTTTCAAATGATACCTCTCGGTTCCTGATACTTGGGCTCAATCATTCAACACATCAGTAAATATTGGGAATCTATTTCGGCCATCATATGCTCTTTTGACCTCACACATTAGGGGGCATCTGTTATAACCCTAAATTGCACCATACATTCTTACCTGGCATCAGGCCATCTCAGATCCCTTCTTTGCCAAAGAACTGTTGAACAACTCTTTAAAAAACCTATTTTATAAGGGCCCATGCGCCCTACTCCATTACTACATGCATGTACACACTAGCTGACCTAAAACAGCCTGCGTGGATCAACAAAAACATCACAAAAGGAAAGTTTTCGATGAAACACACAACTTTGGGAAAGTTAACTGAAACTCCCAGCCATACATGGCCGAGGGTTCGTCCAAATACCTAGCTCCTTCTAGCCTATAAAAGAAGGGGTAGGGGTCCCATTTGCAAGAGGAAAAAGATAGCAAAGAAACTCTACCCAATTGCATATTCCCATTGTCCCAACCCTTTAGCCATCCTTGTGCCAGAAGAGATACAAAGCAAAGAAGTTAGAGGACATTTGAAGAGGAGCCCACGATCAGGATTCATATGTGGTCGGTCTCGACATTTGTAGGTTGATTCATTTAAAGTGATAAAGAAATGTTTTTCTCATCCCACTTTATGAGTTCTTCATAGTACAATAAATATATGTTTGAATCTCTAACCCATTAGTCTATAGGTAAAATGCATGTGTAGTTTGTTGCTTGTTTTGCATACATGTCAACTTTGAAAGGAGGACTGCTAACAAGTGATCAAGTAGGATGAAGGATCGACATCGAACATCCAGAACAAGGTATGTTGGTCTAAACCATGTATTTGCTGAAAAGGAATGGGGTTTAAGTCTGGGGACGAAGGTAGAAAGTATATTTCTTTTGGTCATATCTGCATGCATAAGATAACCCTATTTGCTAGTCCGTAAGGAGATTTCCCTCACAACACACAATCAAAAAATTTAGTTGGGCAAGTCAAATCCTTTCCCAATAGTGATAAATAATAAATTACAATAATCAAATTCCAAATTCGGATTTTCCATAAATGGAAAATAATTTCTGAATTCGAATTTGTCAAAAATGGATATTTATTCCCAAGTACACATAAACTTTAATAATTAATTATTTTTGGGGGATAGGTCAAGTTGTTCAATATTAAAATACAACATTAAATGAACATGGCACCTATGAAAATTTACATCGAATAATGGTTCAAGAAGGCTGTCAACAAACTGACAAATGAAGGGAAAGAAGCACTTGAGTCTGTTTTTGTAACTCTCAATGATAATGATAAAAGGACATCATCGAGAATTTATTTATTTTATTGTATTTATTTTCTTTATGGTTTGCGGGAGCCCTAATCCCATTATTTAAGAGAAATGCATTTACAATTTCAAGGATATGTAATAGACTATATATTTTTTGAAATTCCAAGAGAACTATTTTGGGAACAATCTGGATTGTGCTGTGTAACCTTGTTTGCAAAATATAGAGTATTTGAGGTTTATCTATCATTATCTTTATTTGAGCTGCCCATGTTTCCATTATGTTAAAGTGCTCTTATGCATGCATATCATCTTCTTTTTTTATTTTATGTTATTATGTTATCAAAAATATGTATCCCAAACTATGATGGATGTGTGATAATTTTTCTTATTTTCTTTAAATGTGTGATTTTTATTCCTTTTTCACGAAATTTGTTAAAAAAGAAAAGAAAAAAGTGTTTCATTTTACCTTATTGTGATTTTTTTGTTTCTTTGAATTACTATAAGTGACTTCTGGCAAGTCCCACATTTTGAATATTTTAAAATCTCAAGCATTTTAAATATTTTGAAATCTCAAGAAAACCTAAAGAGGAGTAACACCTATATAAAAACGTAGGTAGATTTATATCTTAGCGAGGTTTCTGTTTTGTTCCTAATGGATTCAAGCATCAACACCTCTTTAAATGACAAAGAACAAAAGAGAATAAGCATGGTAAATAGAGGATGGAATCACCCACATTACAAACTGAGAAGAATAAGGAATTTCCTTTCTGAAATAAGTTAACAAATCTACAATTGAGTCGACTCAACTCATATGGGAAAGTACTCTGTTCTAAATTAAACTCCAGCAAAAAATATTACAGAACCCTTGTTTGCATGAAAACTTCCATAATGCATAACAAATTACATATACACCAGAGTGGGTTTGACAAAACTTCACTAATTAAGCACTTAACTATTTTTTCAAGCCGAACGATAATATCAAATCTTCATCCTAAACAAAGGACTCTGTTGGAAACCAAGTTACGTTTTTAAGGTTGAATACCCTGGCCGAGGCGCCAAGCCTTTTCCTATCGCTAAGGGAAGCAGAAATGAAAGTTAATATATAACCTAAGGAGAATATATACACACAATCGAAAAGAGAAAAATGTTAAAAGAAAAAGGTACTTACATAATTTTTCGAATGGGATTTGGGATAAACACTGTGCCATCCTGGTCCAATGATACCTGCATTAAACAAAACCAAACTTGCATAAGATTGACGAAGAGTTAGGGTACGATTTTTCTTATGAGAAGCAACTGGAAACCGAGATGGGTTCCCTATATAAGAACGCCATGATCGACCAAAGACATTTTGTCATTCTGATGACCCTCGAAAAGAAAGAAGGTCCCATCATTAGTTAAGTATCCAAATGAATCTATACCGACAGAGAAATAAAAAAGAAAAACAATGCATACAATAAGACCCAGAAGCGTGCAACCTTACCACATTTCTTAGTATTGTTTTCCAAAAAATCCAAGTTAAGGTTATGATAATGGCATACAAAGGGAGGGAAATTCGCGCATAACTTTAGGACTTTCGTCAAGCTACGATCCTCTACATAGTATAAAGAAGACTGATAAACAAAATAAGGATAGAAATTATAAACAGGGGCATGCCAAGATTTTACAACGACAGAACCAACTAGACTGAAATAAATACGACAGTAAAAGTAATTTGTACTCAGAGTCTTTAGACGACATAGGAGCCCCATGCATCCGGTGAGGGAAACTCAAGGACTCAGAAATGAAAACTCTGGTATCAGATAGCTAAACCAGCAAGGAATCACATTTTCCTCTCGAAGATTGATAACCAATGGAGTGAAAAATAAAAAATCGCGTAGACTGCTAAACAATGGAGTGGAAGATTGCTAAACCGGATCGAATTAGCGAATATTAATGACTGCAAACACAAATGAAAATTTAGAAAGGAAACTGCTAGGCACTTAATTTCAACCATAAAAGAACGTATATACATACAATCAGCAGCACAGCCAGCTCAGATGCGGCGGTGGAATTTAGGCAGTTCAATAACGCTCGGAGTTCCCCCAAACACTTCAGCTAATCGATTCATTCATGTAGATGACACAATTAAAGTAGCGTTGTGTTTTATTATCGCAGGCTTTTGGATTAGGCGAAGTGCTCGAAGGAACTCCCGGCGCTGAGAACTAGTGACATACTAACATGTTATTTCATTTCTCATGTTCCCTGGCAAGACTAATCCACTTCTTAAATACTATTCAGCTCTGCTATTGCCTCTATGATATCTCAACACAAGGAATGTTCATCACCGGTATTCCCAAACAACAAAAACATGTACATTCATTGCACTTGGACGAAAGTCTGTTACACAGCGGACATTCATTGAATTTGGTTCAATTTTCATTATATTCTTATTCCTTTCAAATTGTATGATTTAAATTGATTTGTCATTCTTTGCAACTTTTTCTTTCGGTGTAAGCGATCCCTATTACGAATTTGTATATTCACAAGGGGAGGGATAGATTCTGCCTTCTCCGTCACATTAAAATAGTAAGGGTAGGGATTTTAAATCGTAAAATTTGATTGGGCAGGTCTCATTTTTAGACTATAACTTCTGAGTGTAAGGGTGGCGGATTTCCTTTGCCGTTATGGAAGATGGATACAAAAATGATCGTGAAAGATGCGGCGTATTCAACAGAGAACATGTACACAAAGAAGTCAAGCTTCCAAGTGGATAGAATCGATCGGCCGTCTGTTCCCTTTGGAAGCAACCACATCAAGCATAATTGCTTAATCCCTTGAATTGACATTTGACAGAGTGGAGTGGACTTACGATGAAAATTGTTAAATCAGAGTAAAACCATCTTATAATCCATATCCTATAAGAAATAATTGAATGTATTTGATATATGAAGATGTGATTTGAATTTGTGTAAACTTATCACTTGAAAACAAAAAAATCGGTCTGTGTCCTCGTGGTGGGATAATGTACAGTTAGCAATGAAAACGATCGCAAAGGTGAAATATAAATTTATACATTTTGATTATATTTTTAATTTACACACGAAACTATAGGATTTAAGATATAAATATAATACCATGAACTGATATGTTAAAAAGTTTTACAAATTTTCCATTCGGTTAGGACAATGTGTTGAGAGAGATGAACCCATTACTAGTTGGAAAACACTACTAACTTGCTTTGGAGAGGAAGAAAAGAAACTGTCATTGAAACAAACAAGTTCAAATTAAACAGGACTACAAGGGATAGTAGAATCATATCTTATTGAGGACAAGGTAGTGGAGGAAAAGAGGAAGGTAAGACTGTAGGCTCTATGACCTAAATAAATACAAAAACTTATGAAATTCCTGAAGGAAGAGGAACACGCAGGAGTGGAAGAGGAAGATTTGTAGGAAAGTTCTTCAAATGTCATAAACAAGGGAACATGTATTTTAAGTGACCCTAGAATTTGAATACAAATTGAAGTAATTAATGAAGAAACATCGTTCCTCAAAGTGCTAATAACCTAGTTGCATCAATAGTTAGAGATAATGTGTTAATGAAGTTGAACAAGAGCATTGTGAATATATATTTTATATTAAAGTGATGCTAAAGCAAGGGAGGAGATCCTGAAGTAAATGTTGAGATGCACCACATAACCCAACATGTAAAGTGCTTTGTGTTTACAAAAGTGACACTTTGTCACTGTTTCTAAACAACTTTTGATAACTATCAACATGGAACATATCATGATTGAGTATTATGATAAATATTTTCATGGATGCTTATCATTTTCCACTAAGAAGGCTTTGGGAATATGATAGAAAAGTTATTCATGACTTAGTGAAAAATACTTTATTGCTTGAGAATGATGGAGGGAAAAACAGGTTGTTCCCTATGCACAAAAAATGAGAGAGTAGTAACAACAATAAATATATTGGTCATAAAACAATGATGTTATGTATAAAAAAAAATTCAAAGAGAAAAGACAAGATGTTGTTTTTCTATCTTGCTAAAAGGTATAAGTTTGAAGATGAAATTAATGACATAATACCAAAAGTTACTAAACTCTCAGAACAATTTAGGAATATTGTTTGAAATAAACTATGAAAAGGTTTTTTTTTCCTTTACTAACTTATTCCATCAAATTTATTTATTTTGGGAATCAAATCTACCAAATAAAACACAACATAAATATATCCGAAAAGTAAAGAGATAAATAAACAAATTTATAATAAGAAAAATTTTGAGTCCATGTGTAGTTCTCATGGTACTACAACTAGACAAAGGATGATAACTATTAAGTACAAATTGGATGATAACTATTAATTACAAATTTCCCATCTTAAGGATGGAGGACATAATGGATTTTTGAAGCCGTATTTAAGTATGTTGTAGTTTATCTACAAAATATTTTGATATTCAACTAGAAAAAGAAAGAACATATGAATTACTTACTTTACTTATTGGATAGATTGAATAGATTAAAGCCTTAGAAGTTGTTTATGAATTTGCAAAAATGTTAATTTACAATAGATCAATTGATATACTTGGCTTTCTTAGAATAATTTTTATACTTGGCTTTCTTTTTCTTAATATGTTAAGAAGGCTTGAAAATGGATAAAAAAGGCTAGAAAAATTATAGACTAGTGTATTTCAAAGATTATTTTTTAAATAAAAAGATTTCAATATTTAGAGAGTTTTTATAAAAAAAACAAACTTTTAGAGTGATATTTCTGTACTTTTGACCACATGTATGAGAAAAAGAGAACTCTAATTAAATGAAAAATGCCTCGTAAACCATTGTTGGCTTTACCTAAAGTATTCCAATTTGACTATGATGCTAGTGTACTAAGAAAGCAGAGGTGTAAATCGGTAAACTTTAATCGAAATAAAGTGCGTTTTATGAATCTGAAGAATTTATGCATATTCAATTGTTTAGTTTAATGATTATCTCATCTATATTTGACTCTTTTGCATTTGGATTCTTTCTAAAATTAAATTATACGCTCTGATAATCATAGTGCACACAAACTACAAACAAATCAAATAAAGTTTGTTTTATCAAGTTGCAGAATTTATCCATATTAACTTAAGAATAACCAATTATGAAACAAGTGAATATGACATAATATAATTCAGTTGTTTACTTTAATGGTTATCTCATCTATATTTAACGCTTTTGCGTTTGGTTTCTTTTCGAAATTAAATTAGAAGGTGTGATAATCACACTGCACGCAAAATCTAATATCAAATTGTGTACAGCACGAAAATTAGAAGATAAGGCAAGGGACGAATCTATATGATATTAATATTTTTACCGTGATGTCAAATTTTGATTACAGCAAGCCTGCAAGAAACTGAACTACATAATTTACTATTATATAGAAAATTAATTACAATTTAATTAAAATAAAGAAACTGAAAACAGAAATAACAACCATTGCATAATATTTTTTTTGACCATGTGAACAGCAATCTCCCAAGAGTATATCCAACAGTCCGCAAGCCAGATATACCAATAACTTATGACTCAGCAGGGGTCGAGGCCCACCGAAGTGAACTTCTATCCCAGGGATCATCTACCCTTCAAGCCTTATCACAAGGGGCCAGTATGAGCATCCCTACCCCCCGCCGGTTTTGAACTTGTGACCTCCCCGGAGATAACACATGTTCTTAACCATTGGGCCCACCATGCCATTTATTATAGTATTTCTGGGTGCAACCAGACGTTCTTCCACTACCTCAAGGTGTCCCCATGGCTCCAGGTAAAGCTCTCACGAGAATTAAACCTTGCCCAACAATGAAAAACTCCTCACTTTCCACCATTGGATCCAACCCCTTTAGACAACAACAGCTGCATAATATTATCAACCACTGCATAATATTATCATTTCTTAATTGCGTTAGTAAGTACTTCCCCATATGCAACTCATCTCCTGCTACTTATGGCATGCTTTTGTTTTCGACGAAGTGACTGAGGGATCTCGAGGCGTTGAGAGCTAGTGGCTTGGTAACCGGTAACGTCATCCTCAAGAGGACGACGACCAGGCTTGGACCAATGTTTTAATACCAATTGATGTATATCTAAACCTATCACCCTGTAAACATTAGCTAGGTGGTGAAGTGCACCAGCTTGAACATAAGTTAATACATAAACGAGAATAATAATAACAAAAGACAACATAAAAACCTCAAGGAAAATTGACTTAGTTTATCGTGCTAACTAACTAGTCTTTGCAGAGGCTCATTCTATAGCCTATGTCTAATTGCATGCCTAAATTCATAAATTCAACATGGAGCTAGCATCCGTTATCTTTAAATAATAATAATAAAATTAATAATAATAAAATTAAGTAAATGAAAATTACATGTGTATACTCTAACTTATATATATATATATATATTCAAATTAAATTAAATTAACCTAATTAAACCAAGACAAAAAAAGACTAAAAAGAGTAATTGGGAAGGAATAGAATTGGTGCACTTCTAGATTTGATCCCTAATTCACAAGGAATAGAATTGAAGCACCTCGAGATTTGATCCTTCTGAACGCTTTGTAAGACTAGAGTTAAGAACCAGAATCAAGAGTGAGCTATTTTAGTTATATAGAAAAAGAATGGGCCCAATCAAGATACATAGAGCTTGAGTGGTAAGAAACAAACAATAAATAATCATACCTTCACATTGCATAGAGGTTGAAATATGTAACCACAACCTTACAAAACAACACAAAGAATAAACAAGATGTTGGAAATGATGGGTGTCTGCTTCAAGGACTAGATGTTGCTGCATTGATGGGAGCCTCCTTGCACAAGACACCATATCTATATTCACCTTTTATTGAGTTGGATATTCTCAGGTGCCATCCAAAAAAAGTAGTAATCCACTCAATAAAGAGTTAAATGCGAGTTAAAGGAATTAAAAACCTCAATGGTGGATATCTCCAACAAGCATACTCATGTAGATATAAAAGAACTAAAAGCCTATGTGGATGATATCTCTAACAAACTCATCGGTAGAGATAAAATTTAGAAAAAAAATAATGAGATGGAGGATTTCTCCAGAAGACTTGGTAACGTGAAACAAGGATTAAAGGTGTGGTGCAAAAACCACGATGAGCTCAAGGATGATGTTGCATCATTGGAAAATGGGAATAAGTAATTAATAGCCATAGTTTTGACTCTCACCACTCATTTTTCTCGCCCCCCAAACATTCATCCAATTATGGATCCTTTAACGAATTAAGCAAAAGTTGGAGGAATCACCTTGGAGGGTTATTTTAGTGTTACCTCGCAGTTTGAAAAATTGGGGTCTAGAAAATTCCAAGCCATTTTGAGGTATTAAACAAATATTTTTGAGGTTAGTCTCCAAACCACAAGGAAACCCCCTTGAAAGTTTCCTACACTCTAAGACCTTTCCAACAATGTAGATCATGCATCAATTAGGGTTCATATGCAAAAGTTATGCCTACCACAATTTTTCCTACCAGATTGACCACGATGGTACGAGAGAATGCCATGTCAGACCACAATACTATTTCATATGGGGCCAACCATGTATGTAATTTCAAGAATATCCTAAAATGTCGAAAACCATACCACAATTTAGATTCGAGGAAATAAAAAACATACCCTCATGATATGTTAAATATTGTGTCACTAGGAGGAGAAGGGGTTCCATTATTTTGCATTGTATTTTGTTCCATAACCTAGAAGAACATCTAAGAATGTTATTATGTTATATAACATAGGAATAGAGATTATGTAATAGCCATTTAGGCCACAGGTCAAGGGGAAACTCCATGGGGAGTGCCTCTTTCTTTATACTTTCATCATTTCTATAACAAAGAATCCTCACCTTCTAGCTGATTTTTCTCCTGTATTGGGTTTTCCATGTCATATCTTCTTTTTATTTATTGATGTTGTGATTTTATTTTATTTTTCTTTTTTTTCCACATTTGATCTATTTCATGCATAACAAGATAGTCGATAGCTAAATATATTGGAGATCTAAAGAAAAAACAAACTTAATAGTAAAGATTTCAATAGTTTATTAGATCTGTTGTGATGAATTGCTCTAGTGGAATATCTATGACTATTTACATATCACGAGATAAGATTCGATATACCGATATTTGATGGAGAATATTGCATGGAAAGCACCAAGTGGATTAATCAATTTGAACTATGTTTTGAGTTACGAAATATGTATAATGGCAAAGAGAAAATTAACTTTGCAAAATTGCACTTAGATAAGAAAACAAGTGACTGATTCTTATGGTGGAAATCAAAATTGCAATTAAGGAAATGGGAGACATTTAGGATGAATTTGTTAGGAAATTTTAGAACATAGAGGAAAATAAAGTCTTTTTGGAACTCACTCGATTACAACAAGAAGGCACAATGGAAAATTTGTTTAATGATTTACATGTGTTAGATAACCATGTGATTGATTTATCATATGATCACCTCCTACAAATTGCCATATTAGGATTGAAGAAAGACATAAGAAAAAAACTTAAACTAATATATATCAAGGATGTGTAGCAATTACAATTAAAATCTAGGGTGGAAAAAGAAAAAGTATTGTTCTTTCAGTGGCCCCAGTCTCATTTTGAAGAACCAAGATGAAAATTTACTCCTGCTTACAAAGGGACTCCACCACTTAACACAGAAGATGAAAATGTTAATGTTTTAGATGTCTTGAACTTAACTGGTGGCCAAGATACTGTTAGGATATTTAGACACGTAGGAGTTAGTTAAGATCTACTTGGTCTAATATGTCATTAGGTAAAAGTGTGTTTGTTTAGTATGCATTAGTATGCATTTCTAGTTAGGAAATCCGACGGTCACGATATGTTCCCGACATAGAGTGATCCGACAGTTCATACTCTCCTTGATCTTAACGGCCATTGATTCGTGGCTTAACACCCGATTGGTCCATCATCTCTATTTAAATATCATGGAGGGTCATTTTCCACTGATCGATTGTGAGAAACTCTATTGTAAAATCTCTTTGTAATCTTTTTCTTTGCATTAATAAACTGCTCCAAGTGGCCACGTTGCTTGGGGTCGTGGATGTTTCCCCATAGGGGTTTTACCGCATGAAAACATCGGTGTGTTGATCTTTGATCTGGTTATGTGAGTAGTTACTGAAGGTATTCATCCCCTGTTGGAATACCTTTGTTGTCGAACATGGTATCAGAGCCTGTTTGAAGACGCGCTCATGTTATAGATCGAGATTGTGAAGCTGAGTTGCCTCATCTCCATTTTCTGGCATTTCCATACATTTCTAGGCTAAGAGGACTGTTTCATTGCGTTCGGAGAACTTGTTTCATTCAGGAACACTTTTTGTTTCACTCGAAAAGGTTTTCGTTTTCCCAAGATACAACCATTACAGTCAGATCCGGAGGTATAAAGTCTGAATACGCATTTTTTTTAAAATTTTTGCAAAGTTTTGATTTTATTTCAGTTTGTATTTTTTATTTTCCGAGCTTCTACTCTTTTAGATCTGCATATGCTCTTTGCCCCGTGCCTTATGTGATCTCGGAAAATCAGAAATAGATAGGAAAAGGTGCATCTTCCGGGTAAGCTAACCGAGACCTAACCCTTGTTGTCATCGAGAAGTGAAATTTTTTTCTTGTGTGAAAAGAGTTTTTTTTGGAGCATGCTCTCCAAGGCCATCTGCAACAACAACAATAACAACAACAACAAAAACAACACCCCCAATCCTCCTTCTGAACATTACAATATGTTTTTCTAGACCATTTGATTAAAACTTGCCGTATTAAGCAAGAGGTCTTGAGTTCAAGTCTCTCTTTTGTTACTTTTTTTTGAAAAAGTTCATGCTAAAAATTGTAAAGTGCATTTCACTTCAAGTATAAAAGTGAATCACTATAAGTAGCTTTACATTTTATTTTAGAGTTATTTTGCATGCAACTTTTCTGTTATAAGGTAACCTCCTTGTAAAAGTGATCTCCACTTCTCTTTATAAAAGTGGGTCACTTCATAAAGTAGCTTACACTATCATGTGTTTATTTGGTTACCGTTTATGCTTTTTTTAAGTCCGTTTTAAGTGCCGTTTTTTTTAAAACCGCACAACTTTTTGAGATCTTTCCATCCTGATCATTATTTTTAGGTTTTAAATCTGCATTATCTACATATTTAATATGGATTCTACAAGTATTGTCATGCTTACTAGCAACAACTACTTCCAATGGAAATCCCATATGGAAGATTTATTCAGAAGTAAAGGCCTGTGCCGGATTACCATGGGAAAGGAAACAACCCCCACTGATGATGATAAGAAATTAAAATGGGATAATAGGAATGATGAAGCATGTGGACTAATTGGAATGTCCATCTCTCCTGATCTAAGGTACCACCTTCAAGAAATCGATAACCCAAAAGTAGCTTGGGACAAGATTAAATCTGTGTTTGGAAAACTCAATATTATTAGAGCACAACAGTTAGAAAATCAAATACTGACCTTGAGTCCAAGTGATTTTTCTTGCCTTGGAGACTATCTATCTAAGTTTAAAACACTCAAAATTTTATGTGAACAATGTAAGATAGTAATGAAGGAAGAGCGATGCATATATCTTATTCTTTCTAAGCTAGGTAGTGCATATTCTCTGTTTGTTTCTACCTTTTATGCCATGAAAGAGGCTATAGGGAAAGCTTATGTAGAACCCACTCTTGAGTCCTTTTGAACTTCCTTGATTAGAGAGGAAGATAAGCTTGTACAACTTGGAGTAATCAACACTGCAAGTACCTCAAACAAAGCCTTAGTTGCCCAGCAGAAAAATAAACCCAAGTATCCCAAGAAGCAACAACCTCGCTACAACAACAAACAACCTAAGGGTCCCAAACCCGCTCAGATAGCTTCAACTCTTAATGGTGAAAAAGGATCAAAATATAAAAAGAATACTAACAGACATTGCAACTTTTGTAATAAAGATGGTCATGATGAGTCCAAATGTTTCAAGAAGATGGCTACCTTAGAAGCAGCGATGAAGAGGCACAACATCAGTATTAATTCTTTTTCTTCTTCTTCTTCTCATGGACATGCAATTTCTTCTTCTGGTTTTTCCTTCAATACACCTTCTACTACTACTTCTTCTTCTGATGAGTGGCGTATTGATTCAGGAGCTTCTTATCATATGGCTAAGGATAAAGCCATATTTTCTACTCTAAATGAATGTAACACCAAGGAAATATTTGTTGGTGATGATAGATCTCTTAGTGTTGTAGGATATGGAACAATTCAGATAGAAAATGGTCATTTCAATGATGTATTATGTGTTCCATATCTTTCTTGTAACCTTCTATCAGTATATCAAATCACTCATTCAGGTGAAGGTAAAACCGTCGAGTTTTCACCTCACCAAGTTGTAATCAAGGATCGAAAAGATCCTAAACATGTTCTTGCAACTGGAATTGCTGATGATATTACAAGGTTGTACAAGTTTGAAAACTTTGGGTCATCATCTTTTTCATTAGTTTTTGTTTCTCATAGCGATGACTTGAGAAAACTTTGGCATAAGCGGTATGGTAATCTAAACTATCGCTCATTGCAACAACTATGTAATCAAGAGATGGTGACTGGTCTTCCTCTTGTTTCATCCAGAGATGGTATTTGTGCCGGTTGTGTTCTCGGTAAACATCATCGGGACAGTTTTGACAAACGTGCCTCTTGGCACACCTCGGGTCCTTTGCAGCTTGTTCACGGTGATTTGTGTGGTCCACATTCTTCTCCTTCTTTTTATGGGTGCAAGTATTTCTTAACTTTCATTGATGACTTTTCCAGACGTACTTGGGTTTACTTCTTAAAACTCAAGAGTGAAGCTCTTGACAAGTTTTTGGCCTACAAGGCCCTTGTAGAAAAACAATCTGGACATCAAATTCAAAGCTTAAGAAGGGATAATGGAGGCAAATATGTGAACAATAATTTTACAAGTTACTGCACTACGCAGGGCATCCAAATGCAACACACTGTTCCATATACACCACAGAAAAATGGTGTTGCTGAGAGAAAGAACCACACATTAAAAGAAATGGCTAATTGTATGATACAATCTAAGGGATTAAGTCTACAGTATTGGGCAGAAGCAATCAACTATGCAAATTACATAGTCAATCGCACTCCCACAAAGGCTCTTAAAAATATAACACTAGAAAAATCTTGGACTAAAATTAAACTAGATGTAACTCACTTCCGTGTATTTGGCAGTATAGCATGGGCTCACATTCCTGATGAGAAAAGGAAATCATTGTAGCCTAAAAGTGAGAAGTGTATATTTGTTGGTTATTCTGAAGATGTCAAAGGTTATAGACTTCTTCAACCACATTGTAATGAAATTATTCTTAGAAGAGATGTTAAATTTATGAAAATATGTTGGCCTGCGAGCCTAATTCGGCGGTTGTGCCTTCTTCGGCCTGCGAGCCATCTTCGACAGTTGTGCCTTCTTCTATTCCTATACTGGATTCTTCTCCAGATGATGAAAGTGAAGATGAAAATCCACCTCCGCCTACTGACATTCCTCCAGATGACTCCTTTGAACCTGAACAAACACCAGTTCCACCGCTTCCAAGATGGGTCCGTTCAACATGAGAAGCAGCTAGTGATCTTGTTGGTGATCCTTCAGATCAGCGTCAGACACATTCATAGTTCCAGCAAGCCTCTTCTCTTTTGTCTCAAGTTATAGAAACTCATGATACAGAGACATTTGCAGAAGCTTCAGGTCATCCAGATTGGGATACAACAATGAATGAAGAGTATCGTTCTTTAATGGAAAATGATACTTAGGATCTTGTACCTCTTCCAAAAGGAAGAAAATTTGTTAGATGCAAGTGGGTATACCGAACTAAGTATGCATCAGATGGAAGTATTGAAAGACACAAGGCACGATTAGTTGCCAAAGGATTTTCCCAAGTTGAAGGCATTGACTATAATGAAACCTTTTCCCCTGTAGCCAAAATGAATTCCATCTTCCTTATTCTTGCCCTTGCCGCCTCACAAAAATGGGAGGTCCATCAGATGGATGTTAAATCTGCCTTCTTGCATCGCGATTTGAAAGAAGAAATCTACATGGAACAACCTCCTGGTTATGTCCAGAATGACTCTAGCCTTGTTTGTTGCCTCAATAAATCTCTTTATGGTCTCAAGCAAGCTCCCGGAGCTTGGTATGCCAAAATGGATAGCTTTCTTATTTCCACTAGATTCTCTAAATGCCATTCTGATCCTAAGTGTCTAAATATCCTAACATCCCCCCTTAAGAACAACTTGGGATAGGATTGAAGGATTTACAATAATGACACAATAGGAGAAGGAAGGAGCCACTAGAGCCTAATACAAAAGGATGTAAAAATAATTCTTTATGTGTTAAATAGAGAGTGATAGAAACATTGACAAAGATTCAAAATATTATAATGGAGAATCGAGAAAATTGAAAACAATTTAGTGATCAAAATAAAAATTCTTCGAGGATGAAGCATTTGAAGGAGCGAGGACTTGTAGTGTAACTAAATTATCGTTACTAATTAATATATGTAATCATTGATATTTATAATTGAGCTTTCTAAATGGTGTGTCTCATCACTAAAAGATCTATATAAAGATTATCATTCATTGTTGTAAGACGAATTGGAGAAATATATAATAAATATATATTTTATATATCTAGTTCGACCGGTTCTCTTCCAAAATCCTTATCGACGAGGATGCATTCACTGTCTTTGTCCTTGGGTAAATTTTTCCACTAATGTTTCGAGTGGCATGTCCTCCATGGAGAGCTTCATCACATAGTACATAGATAATTATTTTATTCTCATCCTTAGTTAGAGTTGATATATGTGTGAATTCACTAGTTTCTAGGTACATGATTTTGGTTTTTTTGGGTGCTCAATTTTGTAGTAATGAAATGTAACTTATAGTGAAATGTAATGCATCT
>ML787223.1:595807-632579 GCA_009831015.1 Picea engelmannii | reverse complement strand
TACATAGGAAAAAGCAATTTCTTTTCTCAGGAGAAGTTCTTCTCCCTTCTCTCTTTAGGAACTCAGGCCACTGACCCCTCTAAAGGAAACAGATAGGTTTACATCATTAACGATCATAGGGATGATGAAAATAATGTGTAACACCGTACCAGTCTAGGGTTTCTACAGTTTGAGGAGGAGGCTTCAATGTTTGGGCTCCATACTTAGGGAGGAGGCTATCATTGCCCTGATCTATCATTGGGAGGAGTTTAGCAGCTTTTGTGGATCTTCATCTTCAGGAGGGTCAAATCCTTGGTCAACATTGTCTTCAACAAGTCGTACCAGGAGCTTAAGTGTTAGGCTTAAGCCCTAGTTTTGTAGTAGAGCGTTCATCTTCTATTGCAGCCTTTGGGAGGCTTGAATTGTATCTCCAGGAGAATTTTGTATGCAGCTCTTATTATTGTCTTGAAACCATTTGAATCTTTTCCATTTGTATCAGGTGCTTGCTTTCTTATAATAAAGTTCAGATCTTGTTTGTGGTTCATATCTTATGTATTGTTGAAGATCTTCATATGATTGCAATGGTTCTTGTATAATGTGTGGCTGAATAACTGAATAAACCCTAAGGCCGTACTGTTCATGGCCAACCTGCATAACACAACAAATAACAATCAAATCAAGGTTTAGTTATTGTTTCCAAGGAAAAATTTATCTTGGGAACATTACACAAGATATATACATGGGAGAACCAACGTGAGTCAAATTAGAGTATATGATATATTCTTCAAAACTTTGGGAAGTTGGAATCTGTACTCCATGAACTGATGGGATTTCAATTGAAGCAGATATCGAGATGGGGTCTTTACTTTTATTAGTAAAGGAGGTAGTTGAATCGGTTTCGGCCTTTATCTTAGGTAAAACCAATTTGGGGTTTATGATTTCGGCTTTAGTTTTGTCAGCTGATGTTTCTCCAAAAAATATTTGGGTGGAAACTTCTTGCGGAGTTAACGGTTCAAGTGGAACCTTAGCATTAGACTATGTGGGTTTAGGTTGGTAAACCTTACTTGTGGATGCAATGGTTTGCTTGAGGTATCCCCTTGGTTTTAAAAAATTTTCAGTGTCCGAAATAGACGTGGTCTGCTTATCATCTGGGTTTTGTCTGGTATTCCTTCGATTGAATGCCAGTTTATCAATTTTGGAGTCGCCAAGTGAAAGATAAAAAATTAAGCCTTAAAATGTATTCAATCTTTGTTCACTATCAAAGAGAGAAACTTACAATGTCGTTCACCCACGGAAAAAAAACTTCGTTTCTCCATCCCCGACAAGGACGCCAAAAAGATGTTGTTCCTCAGTTTATACTTAGGCTCAAAGCATAATGTCAGGCATCAAGAAATAAGGAAAGTTTTAATGTTTTCTTTTTCTACCTCAATTATGTGAGAAAAATTCCTTAAATTGAATTAATAGTATAATAGCTCAGAGGCTGTTTTTCGTGTCTGAGTTAAATTGAAAATATTGGATGTAATAAGAGAAAAACATAAAGCTGTTTAGACAAAGCAAGGCGTCACATACAAAATAATCTTACTTTGTTACAGAATAAAAAAATAGATAATGTAACCTTAAATGAAGCATAAATTGTAGCAAAACTAATTAATTTACAGGTCTTGTATCTACTAACAGTAAATACATAGGAAAAGTTGTTTGTTATTAGATAACTAAATGAAATATAACCACAATAGATGTTGTACTAAATTGTGATAAAACATTCATCAAGGAAAATATATAAAAAGATGCTGGTATGTGGAAAGACAAAAGAACACATAACTCAAATGGACTAAATGTGAAATCTCTGGTTTGCACTTGTATTAATTCTCAATGAGGAGAGTTTTCTCAATTACAACCAACAAGAAGCAACCTTTGTTCATTCTTTCGAATATGCATTGATACAAAAGTTCTCAACCTCAAACGGTTGGAATTCCTCTATCGTTATGATAATTAAAATTACAAAATATGGAAGCTGAAACACTTCATTTGCATTCTTCTTGATATTCTTGTTGTGCTGGCATGGGCGTTTTCCTTTCCTGTCTTCTAGTTCCGAAATAGATAATGTACACAGATTGTGTCATTGGTTTCCATAGGTATTACCTTTTCCCTGATCAATACATTCGATGCATTTGCCCACAAATTGAGCTACCAACCTGGAGGGTTCTGTTAGGTTATTAGCCTCAAAAGTGTATAACTTATTTTCCAGCTGAGGCAATCTCTCTTTTTCGTCTATCTTCTAGAATAATAGACTATAGTTGTAGATTAGGCTTCACTAGCCATCTATCTATTTGAGCAATATCAACCTGTTTTATCTGTGAGATTTTGGCTTGGGATTCTTCTATATTTTTCTTAATGTCGAGTAGATGTTTGGCTATATCAATTTGACCCAGTATCCCAGAGCTATCTTCTTTATCAAGGCCTAATAATTCCTTGTTGAGTGAACAAAAATCTTCCTCACAAGATTCTTTCACTTCCTTAGCTATTTTCCTACCTTCAGCTATGTTAGACTCCCAAGTCTTTAGTATGATATTGCCTCTGGTTTGTTCCGAAATGGAGAACCTCGAAGTCATATCTACTCCTTCTTTTGCTTATGATATAACCGCTTTTTGAAAGGTAGTCTGGACAACGATAACCTCTCTCTCTCTTAAAACAATGTTACTTGATGCTTGATCTATCACCCGAAAATGATTTTGGACGATTTATACCTTAGAGAGCAGGCCTTGTTGTGCTGCTTCCAGTTTCTCTCTCACTTCCAATGCCTGAGCTTGGACCAATGTTATATATACAACCATGCTTTCCGTAGAGCTTAATTTGGCTTGTAGTTGTCGTACCAACTCCTCTTGCTAGTTGACCAACCCTTGGCTCGCTTGGGCGGTCTTATGTATCTCCTCAAGGTTGGATTTCAGCTGTTGGATTTCTTGTCTGTCGCTGACTCTCATCTACTCGAAGCCCTTGTTGACCTCTGATCCGAAATCGGATTTAGAAGCCTGTCAGTGCTTGAAAAATGCTCAAAAATGAAAGTGCTTGGAATCCAACGAAACCAACACCATTGCATCTGTCTCGTCTTCCTGATTCCGGTGGTATATTTACTTTGTCAAACAGAGTCCGTATGGAGAAGATATCGCATTCTGTCCGCCAAGCCAAACAAGCAAAATTTTTGGATGCTGACCGTACCTGTCCGTACAGTCCGTACAAGACATGTGGCAACACCAGGAGACGACACGTGGCAGGTCTGTACAGGACACGTGGCAGCCTCAGGCAGTGACACATGTCAGGCAGATTTGGTGTTTTTGGTGTACGGCTGGACCAATCCCGAGGTGACACGTGTCACCACTGGAAGGGTGACACGTGGCACGGATGACATCAGCGGATGACGTGGCATGATGACTGGACAGTACGGCTTCCGACGTGGCATGATGACTGGACAGTACGGCTTCCGACGTGGCGATGATGTGGCAAGGTTGACTGGGCGTACGACATGTGATGATGTGGCAAGCGATTATTGGTTGGCAGCTATCGAATCATTTGTTGACACGTGGCATATATTGGGCAAGTGATTGGGTGCCACGTGGCCCAATCATGGGCTGCCACGTGGCACCCCGGTTTTTTTCAATTTGGTTAATGTTTCAAAAGTATTGGAGTCGACCGGATTCGAACCGACGACCTCCCCCACCGACTACACCTTCGTATCCACCGTCCAACCAATGGACCACTGTATGAGACTTGTTATGTAAACGGGTTAAACATTATTTAAGTTCGTTAGTTGTTTGAAACGGAACGGGGGTCGGGCCGGGGCTTAGCCCCGACCCGCGGTTCCATTACATTGGTATATGACCACCGTTTTGAATATGTATGCGCGCGAGTTGGGTGCGGGAATTATATTAGACCCGTAGTTATATTATATTTGACCGTTGATTAAATATGCGGTTTTTAAAATAGTTGCCACGGTTATGTGCGGTTACAACAGTTGGTTTATATAACTACAATGCGACCGATGCTAGCGCGTTTGGGGTGGCCCGCGCTTAGCCCTTTGGGCTAGCGCCTGGCCACATGGCCCATACGACCTTGCCAAGAGGGGGCGCGCTCGGACGAAGGGGGATAAGCCCAAATTTAACTATATTATAGTTGAAAGTGGGTTTTTATAACCACTTTTGTTAATTTAAATGTAATTAAGCCATTTTTAATGTAATTGGGAGTTATTGGGTGGTTTTTGAGCCTAACTTCTTGGAGGAAGTTGGAGATGGGCAACTACCTTCCCAACTATTTAACCAAGGCCATTTTGAGGCTATGGGGACAACTTTTGGAGAGCATTCAGAGCAGAGATGCTGAGGAGAAGCCAAGTTAAAGCCAGTTTGAGGCAGGGAAGCCGTTGAGGAGGAGATGCTGTCCGACCGTTTCTGAGAGCTCCGGACGTCCATTTTGCGTGCCGTTCGTTGTGCATGGTTCTAGAGATCTGGGAGAACATGACCAGATCAGTCTTGAGGCCATTCGGCATAGTAATGATGTACTATCAAGCTTTTGAACAGAAATAAAGAAGCCTCCCCCACAGAGAAAAGGCCCAGAGACGTAGGCAAAGTTGTGCCGAACTCCGTTATCAACCTGTGTATTATGGTTTGCTATTTTTCATTGCATTTCAGATCTGCAAATATGTTAATGGCTGTATAATTCCTTTTCTTTTCTCATTCTTTCGTTAAGTTTCCCAATGGTTAATTAATGCATGCAAAGTTAAAAAAACTCAACCATAAGTCATTCGAAAAATCCTGACGGATCGCTTCTGATGTCCTCTTCTACAATATTTATTTGGTTTTTTAATTGGTTTATTAGCAGGCCTTTTTGCTTCATCCGTTCTTTTAAAGTTCCAACCGAAAACTGGTTGGTTGTTGCATAAGCCCCCAATGAACCTGCTACTTCTTCGGCGAATTCTACCTCTTCTAAGTCTTATCCATCAATTATTACTTCGAGTCTTTTGACCGCTATACCCGCCCTTTGGTATGTTTCTCTCTTCACCACAACTTTCCCTTTCCTTGCTGAAAAAGAAATCGGTAGGCAGTATCTCTTCTATAGGAATTGGCTTTAGATATTCTATGAATACTGCCTCTGTATCGAGGTTCCCTATGGTGAATTGTAAAGGTGTGAAAAACTAAACGGGGCTGCCAATTTATGTGGATGATTGTTTTCCAGTCGTGTCTGTAGTTGATTTATCTGGCATAGATAATGGCCTATCTTCTCCTTTCTTCGTTAGTGTCTCTTCTTGATCTTTGGTCTGATTACCTGAGACATCTGTCGCTAGGGTATATTCTTTCTGAGTCGAGACCTCTACTTTCTCTACGTTTTCCCAGGTTTCTCGTTTGCTAGAGCTTACGACTTCTGGATTTCTGGTCTCTGTTTGTTGTGTAGTTGGAGACGTCTGGGTTCCTCCTTTTAACACTTTAGGGAGGCTACTTCTTTAGTGTCTATGGAAGTCGTAGAATTCAACAATTTTCTCAGGTGACAGAGCTTGAACCTGGCCTAAGACCTACAGATGAGATCTCGTTCCTTGGAAAATCTCTTCTTGAGGAGAGTCCCCGTGTTCATACCTTTTCATACCGCAACTGGCCATGTGGTTGGCCACGACATTTTGCGGGTCGTGCTTTTTGAAGTCAATGTCAACTAACTTTATTTCTTCTAAGGCAGTGGCCTCTACTTTGGAGTGACTGAAATCCAATAAAGAAAATGTGCCAAAATGTAAGGGGAAAGATGGCCATACCTTTTTCTACAATGCTTTGGGCTCTTTGCTAATCCCGTCGATTACAGTTTGTCGTGCGACCTCGCAGAACACTAGTTGGTCTGGTAAAAATTACGACAGAGCATATGGAGGAACTGAACAACCAAAAACCCTAATATAGGAAAAGTGTTCCTCGATGTACCAGTATGCTACTCTGCCCAGGTTAGCCACAATTTTGTCTGAAATTCTAGGTGGTGGATGACCAAATATAGAAGTGTGCATCGACACCATTACCCAGTTACAAATTTCATAAAATAAATCTTTCGCCTTGTCTTCTGAGAGCTTCGCATGATAGATGTGAATTGGTTCTGCGCTGTTTGGGGTCCAGTTCCATCCCATCAATGGGAAAGGCGTCATGAAACAGATGGTATCCATAATATAAGTTGACATGAAGAATGAAGTTGATTGCCCCTTTGTTTTGTGTGTCCGGTATTCTGTAATTTCACTAGCCAGACTGTCCGACAATATTTTGGCCCAAACGAAAGAATACCCTTCCGTTACTGTGTGTATAATGGGTACCCATGGCAGAAAGAAATGGGTTGTGTTCTCTTTCCCATAGAGCCTACACATCATCATGGCTATATACATGAACTGCGGTTCTAATGATGAAATTGAATATGTGCCGTGAGAATCGGCTCTGAGATTTTTGGGGCTTGAGTACTAGTCTTTGATCAAATTAGAAAGGCTTTTCCCAAATTGATCATACTCCTTCTTGTTGAAATCTTCTAAGAAACTGGCATTGTAAGTGAAGTTTGGTGTTGAGGACATCTTGTACATCACCTGTATGTGCTCTGGCCAAAATGATCCAACACCTACTTTCTGAGAATTGAATATAGTTCTAGTTGGGATATCTACATGATCCAATGCCCATCCAATCATATCATTGTAGGGTAAAAGTCGCGGCCTTGTTGCTACCTTGTGAATTTATGACTGAGAAATAATATTTTATTTGGTAGACAAGTCTTCCTTTTCATTGTCGCTTGAATAATCCAGGCAATTTACCAGCTCGTATTGCAGGGTGTTGAATACATGCGTCCAGGTTTTAACTGTATCTATGCTTCTGGGCAAGGTGTCAGAGATAACCTCTGTGTTCTGGCTTGAACTTTCACCAGTCACTTTAGGTGCTTTCCGTGGAGCCATGGTATTGAGTCTTAGAGTTCTATTATCTATTACAAAGAACGAGAATGCAACAAACTGATTATTTCGCTAAGCCAGCTCTGTGAAAACGAGAATGTAATTCAGAAAATGAAAAATATTCTTTGCCTTAAGCGTATCAATCTACGTAGATCTTCACTGACAATGTGTTTAATTCATTTAGTCAAAATATTTGGGCGATAAAGCAAGATCTTATTTGAAATCATTTCCCTAAATCAACTATTAATGTCATTAATGGTCGATATTTCGTGATCTGGGAAAAGCACAGAGGACATTTGAATTTACCCACATTTCAAATCAACACAAACTTTATAGGAGACAAGATTGCTTAAGGTTTGAATAAATCAAGTTTATCATGTTAATTAATCGTGTTTAACCTTAATCGATTTCAGGGTTTGGAGTCCTGGGCGATCTTATTTCAGTTCAAGCTATGATCCCCGAATCGTGAAATCGCAATTTGATCAATTAATATTAATCAAGTTTAACCTTTTAATTAATCATGATTAATTAAGGGTTTCGTGACTTCGGGTATCCGGATTTCAATTTGTCATTCAAGAAAGTATTCCTGAAACACGAAGTTGCGATAAGATTTAATTATCGTTAATCATTATTTTTTTTTTTTAAATAAAAAAGGGGGTAGTACCTTCTATATTAGATCAGCACAAAACTTAGACAAAAAATACAGAGTCATGGCTAAAAACCACCAAAAATGCTGCCGGTATCCGGAAACCAGCATAAGTGGGGGGCTGATAGCAGTTTAGCAATAATACATATAGTTGAGAAGCCCCTGTCCTGCCCGGAGGAAACCAGGACAGGTGCTAATGGTCCAGGAATACATAGAACAGATAAGCAGTAAACTAAAAAGCCAGGAAACGATAAAACCTAGTCACCCGGTGCTCCGTCGCCTTCGCCCGCCTGCCAAGTGGACCCCGCCGGAGTAGCAAACTCCTGCGCGCACAGGGGATACTTTCGCTGAGCTGGAGCGCCGGAGATCGCACCGAGGAGAATGTCCATGCGCTGGCTCATGAGGAGAGTCCTATGTTCCAGGTCCGCCAAGTGGCTACAGAGCTCGAAGACCAAGGCCAGGTTTTCGTCGCTGAGAAGAGAACCATGCAATCCGCCACCCAAGCCGCTACGGGGAGCAGTCCCCGAATCCATAGCCTCATCCATGTCAGCCGCTAACTCCCTCTACTCCGCGCTAACCTCAGTGTCCACATTCTTCTCAGCATTAAACGATGACAAGTCTCCCGGCCAAGGAGTTTCTTCAATGATACAGCCTGGGAAGTCGTCTTCTCTGGCCAAAGCGCGATTGGAACCCTCCATGGCTCGGGGCTCCTCAATGCACAACAGGTCACCCATGGACGGGTCCTCCTCCACAATGCAGGTGGGAAGCACAACCTCGGACTCGACCTCCCTCACATCGCTCATTTTAGAAATCAATCCTTCCCTGTTGCAACCGGCCCTTTGCTCAGCAATAGTGTCGAGCAACATCCGCCGCTTAGCTCGAGCCTTTTTGCGAAGAATGGAGGATGCCAAAGCTAGAGCGCACTCCAATTGCTTCTTCCTGCGTCTCTGCACCTTGTGGGTGTCCCAGGCCGAACCTCGACGAGGCCTGGCTTGCTCTCTAACCATTGAAACCAGGTGGTGAATGCAGGTGCGAAGAAGATGCAGCACAAGACTGTAAGTCTCGGACGAGAACGACAACAAGTGCGAATCACGAGAAAGCCGTCTCAGTCAAGTTTTTCCCAAAAACAAAAAGCCCTGGAAGGCCTCAACAGAGTGCAGAGAAGAGATGGTGAATGTCCAAGCGAAGAACATAGCAATCCCGCTCTGTCCAGGCTCAAAATAAAACCCATAACTAGACACCAACATCATCCGTCCTTCCAAATCCATTTCCAATCTGAACTCACGAGAGGTGTAAATGGTCGCGCAAGGGAGCTTCGCCTTCGTATGATCCCTGCTATGGCCGTCCACCATCGTTAATGCTGATGCGTGGGTGGCGGCCATCAACAATTAAACTTGAACTTAGTGCATGTCCCGGTGTCACCGCCTCGGTGCCTCGTGTCACCCCATCCGGGGCTATCGTTAATCATTATTAATCGTTTAATTAACCCGGTTTAATTTAACCTAGTTTCACGATTTTTCATATCAGGACTTTAGGGTTCTTTACATGTCTGACTGCTAGTATTGCGAAACCCCGAAATCCGACACTTTAAAGGATGTCTTTAGCGATTTGACCTTTCAACTAGTGGGTGGCTCCATAACTTTTAAGAACTTAGGATTGTTGCATCAAACAGAAGACCTCATCAATGGTGATATCCAAGTGCGCATTTGTTTTTATTTAAACAAGAATTAAACTTATTTAAGTCTAAAGTTTAGAAAAATATATATGTTTCAACATAACCTTTGAGACCATCTTTATATCCAATAAAGATACACTTTTCATCCTTCTTATCTAGCTTATTCTTGTTTTCCTTTAGAACATGAACATATTCATCACAACCAAATACTTTGAGATGTGTGAGAGAAGGTTCCTTACTAGTCCATACCTCTTGTGGAGTCTTTCCATCCAATGCCGATGAGGGTGATCTATTGACCAGGTAACATGCAGTACCGACTGCCTCTACCCATAATTCTTGCCCTAACCCGACACCACTGAGCATGGACGTTGCTTTTTCCATCAGCGTCTTGTTCATCATTTCTACAACTCCATTCTGCTGAGGTGTGTATGGAGTAGTCTTCTGCCTTGCTATACTGCACTTCTTACAAATTCTTCAAATTCATTCCCGCATAAATCTCCACCATTATCTGTCCTCAACACCTTAATTCTTTTCTCTGTTTGATTCTCAACAAGAGCCTTAAACTCTTTAAACCTGTCAAAGACTTCAGATTTCTTCCCGAGGAAATATATCCAAGCATTCCTCGAGAAGTCATCTATAAATGAAACGTAGTACACAGATTTTCCCAATAATGGGACTGACACAGGTCCAAAAACATCACTGTGAACTAGTTGTAAAATTCCTTCTGCCCTCATTGCACCAAAGGGGAATCTTACCCAATTCTTCTTCCCATATAGACAATGTTCATAGAAATCAAAATCCAGAGAGGAGTTAGACATACCTTCAACCATACCTTTACCGTGTAGTAGTCAAAGACCCTTCTCTCCGATATGCCCCAGTCTCTTATGCCACGACATAACCTTTTCTCCAAAGACTGTAGGATTTATTTTTTCTTCAACTACAATATCAGGAACAATGGAACTATTACACCCATCACTAATAGTGCTTCCTTGCAGCTTATACAGAGTTCCAAACCGAACTCCCTTCAGCAACACCATTTCTCCTCGAACCTTCCTGCAGGTTTCCTTTTCAAATATTGTTTTTATCCCTGCATCGTCCATTTTGCTTACATAAATCAAATTTTTGGCCAAACCTGGGATGTGCAAAACACCAGGTAATGTTCTAATCCTTCCATCTATGAGCCTCAACTTGACTTTTCCTCGTCCTATGATTATGGTTGTCGAATCATCACCTAAGAAAACATTACCTCCATCATACCTTTCATATTCGCAAAACCACTCTCTGTGGGGAGTCATATGAAAGGATGCACCAGAGTCAACCAACCATGCCTCATGATCTACGTGTGTGCTTGAAGAAGCCACGTACACATCCCATCCTTCTTCCTTGGAGATATTTTCTTCTATAGAAGGAGATTCTTTAGATCCCTTCTTTTTCTCAACTTTGGATCTGCATTGCTTCTTGTAGTGCCTTATTTTCCACATCTCCAACATACCTTTACAAACTTTCTGGGAGATTTAGATCTACCCTTAGACTTAGATCTCCAACTTGAGAACTTAGATCTATTTCTTTCCTGGGAACGTCCTCTTGCAAATAATGTGTCTGTGCTCTGTCCTTCTATATTCTTTTGTCTCATCTCCTCTGACAACAAAGATGAGACCACTTCATGAAACTTCAAGGAAGTTGTATTACTACCTATGGCCACAACTAGACTATCCCATGAGTCTAGTAAAGAACACAGTAAACTGATACATTTATCTTCATCTGAAATTTTAATCTCAACAGATACTAACCGACTTACCATAGTATTGAAGGCGTTCAAATGATCTTCCACCGAGTCTCCATCTCTCATCCTCATGTAATACAACTTCTTTCTTGGGAATAGTTTATTCACTAGGAACTTAGATTGATACAACTTATCCCATAAATCCTTGGTTGTAGCTTCCTCTGACACATTCAATAATATTGAATCTGAGAGACACAGTCGGATTGTGCTCTTTGACTTCTGATCTAACTTTTTCTAGTCATCTGTTGGAGTTCCTGTAGGTGCAGTACCTGGATATACTATGATCCACTGATCTCTATCCACCAACAGATCTTCCATCTTGAGCTTCCACAACTCAAAATTTTTTCCATTAAACTTCTCAATCTCCATTTTCAAATTGCTTGCCATTTCTTTTCACCTGAAAAATCAATACCACAGATCTCCCACTATAACAAGGCTTATCACAGTCCTGAGCCAAAACCTTGACCATAAAGGCGTCCCTCTAAATCCAACAAAGCTCTGATTCCAAGTGTAGATTTTAACCTTGTACAATATTTAATGCAAATAGACTTTCAGTAATAGAACAGAAAAGATACAATGGCAAATACAAACATTACACAGAGATTTTTCCCTTGGAAACCCAAACTGGGAAAACCAACATATTCTATATTCATTCATAGTGATACATTGTTTACAATACAATATACATATAGGATTCAACCCCATCCAAAACCCTAACCTAATGGCCTGGATTAGTCAACAACCCTAATTCCTTAACTGGATATAGAAAACCATCGGAAAAAAACCATGTGCCGAAAAACCACCTAAATATGTGACTTGTGCAAAGAATATAACACATACCCAACAAAGGGGTCTCTGCTTCATTTCATTGTCGATAGCAGCAGTCAGAAGAACATGATCTTAGTAGAGGTCATCAAGTGGTTGGACCTATCGATAACATCACATCCGCAACCCTACACCATCGGTTGGCTTCGCCAAGGAAGAGCTCTTTGTGTTAGCCAACAATGTTGTCTGCCCTATGACATCAAGCCCTTCAAAGATGAGGTATTGTGTGATATTACTCCCCTCGAAGTTTGGGATGTTCTTTTAGGAAAACCATATTTGTGGAAGCAACATGTTGTGTATGAGTCTAGACCTCGCAGTGTTATTAATACTTTGGGTAGACAATTGTACAGGATACCAGAGGTAGCGCCGCCTACTGCTATTTCTTTAATCTTTGCTAAGCAATGCAGGAAGTTCATTTCAAAAACCAGGAAGTTCGTCTTCTTTATGATCTGTGCTCATAGTAAGCAGAAGGTTGTCGCCACATCTGTGGCCTCTACATAGAGCCTCTCTTTGCAGTAGAAGCAAGTGGATGAGATCGTGGAAGAGTACAGAGACTTTGTCTCCTCACCCGCTGGGGTAACGACGCACTTCCAAGTCAAGCATCCAATTTATCTAACCCTCGGTGCACCTCTACCTAATGGACTATTATATCATTGCTCATTGATGGAAAATGAAGAAATCAAGCGTCATATCCAAGAGCTACTTCAAAAGGGGCACATCAGACCCAACTCCTCCCCTTGTGGAAGCCCGATTGTACTGGTGCAGAAGAAAGATGGGACCTGGTGGTTTTTCATTGATTACAGAGCATTACAAAAAATCATTGTCAGGAACCGGTACCCAATTCCCCGAATTGACGACCTTCTTGACCAACTCAAGGGGGGAAATTTCTTCAGCAAGATTGTCCTAAAGTCTGGATACCACTAGGTTCCCATCGAACCAACTGATGTATGGAAGACAACTTTCAAATCTAAAGAAGGTCTCTTCAAATGGTTGGTCATGCCCTTTGGATTAACAAATGCACCAACCACTTTCATGAGGTTGATGGATGATGTATTGAGATACTTCACCAACTCTTTTGTGGTGGTATATCCAGATGACATGCTCATCTTCAATAGAACTTGGGAGGATCACATGCAACATATTCAACAGGTTTTGAGCACTCTGCGACAACACAAGCTATATGCCAACTTGGAAAAATGCTTCGTTGGCATGAATAGGGTCCAATACTTGGGCTACATTGTTGATGAGCATGGGGTACATGTGGATCCAACTAAGATCCAAGTCATCAATTATTGGCTATCCCTAACCACACTAATCGAGCTTAAGAGCTTCTTGGGACTTGCCAACTTCTATCGATGGTTCATGTTAGGATTCTCCCATATTGCATGGGCTCTGAGCCAAGTGACCAAGGGAGGTGGCAGGTAAAATTTCACAATGGGTAAGGCACAACAACGAGCATTTGATGATCTGAAGAATCACTTATTCTCAACTCCAGTACTCTCCTTACCCGATCTGCAACAACCATTCAAGATTGAGATTAATGCATTCGACTATGTTGTAGGCACAATTCTCACTCAACATGGTCATCCAGTAGCATACCATAGTGAGACACTCTCAGATACCGTCTGAAAATACCCCACCTATGACAAGGAAATGTATTCCATTGTGCAAGCCTTCTGTCAATGGAAACATTACATTTTGGGAAAGGAGACAATCATCCACACTAATAACAAGCCTTTGCAATTCATACAGACGCAAGGGAAGTTGCAGAACGATCGACATCAAAGGTGGTCCACATAACTGCAACATTTCCATATCAACATCCAGTATAAGACAGGGAGCACAAATCATGTTGTTGACTTCCTCAGTCGACCTCACGTGGCTACACTCACGACTGTGCTCCATTCCTGTGGGAAAGAGACATTGTAGTGGCCCCAACTTTATTAGCGAGATCCTAACTTCACCACCACCTGTCAGCTCTTGGGTACATGCGCGAATGTCACCGATTTTCACATTCAGGATGGGTTGATATGCCATCTGGGCCATATTTGTGTTCCTGTAAGTGAGCGTGTAAAGATGATTTGGGAGGCTCAATACAGTGAGATGGCAGGACATTTTGGCGTGGAGAAAACTATGTCCATTCTACATAAACATTTTTATTGGCCAAAACTTCGACAAGACGTCAACAAGTATATCAGATCTTGCATTGCCTATGCCATTTCCAAGCCAACCATCAAGAAGCAAGGCTTATACACCCCTCTTCCTACTCCCGAGAGGCCTTGGGAATCCATCTCTATGGATTACATGTCTGGTATTCCGTCCACCAAGCAATACAATGATTGCATATTTGTGGTTTTTGATCGGTTTTCGAAGATGGCCATTCTCACAGCCTGCAAGAAGAGCATTACGGTGGCTAATACTTCCAAGCTCTTCTTCAAACGAGTGTGGGTCCATTTTGGGATACCAAAAACCATCATTGCAGAATAGTTGACACCAACATAGCTCAACCCTGACTACATGGATCAGGAATCCACTGATCAAATAGTGGACACACAAGTAAAGGGCACTCGACAGCAAAGGATCCAATTTTATTGGGTTGTCAAGGCAGGGTAGCTCATGCACCAAGGAAAGTGGCTCACCTGGAGCCAAATTTAGTAGAAATTTCCTCACCTGATGGGGGCACTCAATGCAATGGAGACCATTGCTTCCTAAGGGGGGAGGAATGATCCAGGTGGATATTGGTGGCCACCCACCTATTCCAACTGGCTCCTCTTGACAATTTTTAGTTCAACACATTCTTTTGTAATTCTTTGTAATTGTGGGTTCTACACTTCTTGATCAAAAAATGAAAGGTATTAATAACAAAATGACATTAACTTGATGCACATGAATGATTAAAGAGTTCAACCATAATTAACCATGCTGTAGATAACAAAATATAACAACAAGAAGAAAGAGAAATAAACATAAAGAACTTGTTAATGGAGTTCACCAATGTGGTTACGTCTTCGGGCCCGCTTCCAAGTGGAGGTCTGCTTTATTGATCTTTAATGCTCAAGTTCTCTTTACAACAACTCTTTGTTGTTACAAATAAGATTATGATCTGTTGTACAAGACTTCCTTGTGAAGATGCACACATGCCTCAACTATCTCCTCTCAAAACATGACTCAATGCCCCTCAAAACATGAGAAATGGGTCATTAGTTCAAGTTGTTCTTCACATTCCCTGCATACAAAAGTACGTTGACAATATCAAAGGGCCTAGTTTATATAGTTTTTAGTCTCAGTTATGGAAGCCCAACTTCCCACAAAGATCTGGCCTCTTTTTGGGGTCAAATCCCCCTCCAAATGGCCAAGAAATCTCCAAACAGGCCCAATCTGGGCCAAAACTATAGAAATATAACCACTTTGATATACAAAAATCAAATTAGGCCCCCATAGGCTGGCGTGTGCCCCTTTTTCTAGGTCGTATGAGCCATATGTCCAAGCTCCATCCCACAAAGGTGCTACGCGTTGGCCCCTCCATTGTTAGTTGTTGGTCGTATGGCACATGCAATGGAACCAGGGTTCGATCGGACGGGATAAGCCCCCCGCCGATTGACCCTCTCTGTTGGTTATGTCCCCGGGTTATATGGTGGTAGGTGCCCATTCCGGTGGCCCCCTGTGCCTTAACCTTGATGCATGGTGTATAGCACCAAGTGTTGTGTTGTGGGTGTATGGACATGTAACAAGATTGCGGGCTGGGGCTAGACCCCAACCCTTTCTGCCTCTGCCCAAAACTTAGTGTTAATTCAAATAATTAAAATAGGCTTTGGGTAATAAGAACCACCGTGGGTGGGCTAGTAGCCCGACCCTGCCAAGACTTTCCCCATGCCCAAAGGTGATAGGTTCGACTCCAGTGGAGTCCAAATACCTTTTTAAAACAACAACCAATAAAGGGGTGCCACGTGGCAGCTCATGACTGGTCCACGTGGCACCATTACATTCATCCATGATGGTGACACTTGTCAAGCGCTGATTGGACCACGCCTACCACACTTGCCCAGTGAGAAATCCAATCCTCTTCCACGTTACTATATGATCAACTGCCACGTATCACTTCCAGATGGGGCCACGTCAGCATGATGATGTCATCATGATGTCAGCATTGACTTTTTGCCTGTTTGGGAGTTTAATCAGAGTGTGATAACTTTCGCATACGGTGTCTGTTTGAGGAAGTAAATATATGGTCGGAATCAACGTGACGAGACAAACACAATGGAATTGGTTTCGTTTGATTGCGTGAACATTTATTTTTGAGCATTTTCTGGACCTGAGGATCTTCCTGGATCAATCCTCCCCACTTGTAAGATTTTGGACCACCAAAAGTTTGGTATCAGTTGGTAAATAATTGAGGATACTGTGCCTTCACTTTTCCGGTCTCCATCCACTTGGCCTGACTTGGATTTGTGCCCTTCAATCCCACTTGAAGATACTCCACATCGCCCCTGCGAGAAGTACGAAGTCTTTTGTCCAAAATGGTGTCTTCCTGCAACTCATTCATATACCGAGGAGAAAAATATTCTATGGAAGGAATATCAACACTCTCTCCTTGATCCTCGATCATAGGAGGCTCATACAATCTTAAGTTTTCCACATTTACAATTGAATAAATTTGCATATATGGAGGCAATTCTAACCGGAAAGCATTAGAACCAATCTTGTCTAAAATTTTGAAAGGACCATAACGAATTGGTTTTAGCTTTTTACCTTCTCCTTACAATATTTCTTTGTTGATGTATAACCATACTTGATCTCCCACTTTGAATTGATGATCAACTCGATGCATGTCATGTCTCGCCTTATATTTGTCTTGACTTTTCTCCAACTATTCCTGTACCACCTAATGAATCAACTAGATCCGTTAAATGAACTTTGTAGCCCTGTCCACATCACTGTGTCTATCTGTTGCAATGTCTTTCCCAAAGACAAAATCCAAAGGAGATTTTGGCAAGTATCCCAAACATGTTTCAAATGGATATCTCTGAGTAGAAGAATGCTTGGCTCGATTATATGCATGTTGCACATAACACAAATGTTCATACCAAAGCTTAGGATGTTTGTTGCAATATGCCCGAAGCAGATGCACTACTGTTCTGTTCACCACTTTTGTCTGCCCGTCCATCCATGGATGAAATTTTGTGTTCTTCTTTAGTCTGGTGTCCATAAGTTCCCACAATCTTTACCAAAATTTCCCCATGAACCTGGAGTCTTGATCAAATACAATAGAAGTAGGTAACCCAAAATGAACCCATACATTTTCAAAGAACATCTGCCCTGTTTGTTCAGCTGTGACTTGCTTTTTACAAGGAATTAGAACACACATATTGCTGAATCTATCCACAACTACATACAAGTAATCATGACCTTTCTTAGACATAGGAAATCCCCCCACAAAATCCATATATACACTTTACGATGGTCTAGAAGGAATAGGAAGTGGAGTGTACAATCCTAGATTTCTATTACTTGGTTTGCTTATTGCACACATAGTACACCCTTTTACATACTTGGACACGGTTTCATGCATTTGAGGCCAATAAAAAAACCTTTGTAGTTGAGAAACTGTTTTGTCTACACCAAAATGTCTTGCTATAAGAGAAGTATGTGCCTCCCTGATTACATGGACTCTTTCACTTTCTGGAATACATAATTTTCCCAAATGATACAAAAGTTTGTCTTCAATATGATAATTCAATTCTTCTGCTCTTTTACCATGACTTAAAGTTGCATAGACTTATTTAAAATCTCTGTCCTCAACATATTCTTCAATGTAACTTTCACGAGTAATTGAATTGTGCTTAAGGATTGTAGCAATTGTAATAGGAGGCCTTGATAACATATCAACAACTTTATTATGAATGCCCTTCTTATATCTGATGACCAGATGAAATTGCTGTAAAAACTCCATCCATCTAAAATGCCTTGATTGTTGTAGGTTAGTTTGTGATTGTAGATACTATAATGGTTGGTGATCAATATTTATTATTGTTTCTTTTCCCATTAAGTAATGTTTCCACTTTTTAACACTTTGTACTAAAGCATACAATTATTTATCATAGGTTGGATAGTTAATTATTGTTGTAGTGAAGGTCTTAGAATGATAGCATATGGGCTTTCTGTGCTGCATCAACATTGCCCCCATGGCATAGTCACTTGCATCAGTTTCAATTTCAAAAGACTGTTGGAGATCTGGCAATGCTAGAACAAGAGCTGTACTAATCTTCACTTTCAAAGTGTCGAAATCCTTTTGTTGGCTTCCTCCCCACTGGAATCCCCTTTTCACACTTGTCAACGCATGTAAGGAGCTGCAATTAGAGAGAAGTTTGCAATAAAATTCCTCCAATACTGTGTTTCCCCCATGAAGCTTCTTACTTCAGTTACAGTTGTAGGATTTGGCCAATTTACAATGAACTCAAATTTAGAGGGATCAATCTTGAGTTCTCCACCCCCTACAATGTAGCCCAAATATACAAGAGATGTTTTGCCAAATTCACATTTTGACAACTTTACAAAAAGTTTCTCTCTTTGCAACACTAAAAGTATTTGCCTAACATGCTCGACATGCTTTTCCCTGGTCCTATTGAAAATAAGAATATCATCTAAGTATACCATTACAAAATCATCAATGAATGGCCTGAATACATCGTTCATTACCCACATAAAAGTAACAGGTGCATTAGTAAGTCCAAATGGCATCACTAACCATTCAAATAATCCTTGTTTTGTTTTAAAAGCAGTTTTCCATATATCGTGTTCAACAACTTCAATTTGATGGTAACCACTTCTTAAGTCTAACTTAGTAAAATATACCGCATTTTTCAATTGATCTAATAAATCATCAATGCAAGGAAGAGGGTAGTGGTTTTTAACCGTGATCTTGTTCAAGGCTCGAAAGTCCATGCACATGCGCCATGTGCCATCTTTCTTTAGCACCAGGATGATAGGTGACCCACATGGAGAAGCACTTGGTTTGATGACCCCTTGTTCAATAAACTCTTATACCTATTTCTTTATCTCTGCATTTTCCAAAATTGATAACCTATACATTCCAATGTTAGGAAGAGGAACATCTTGTTGCAATTGTATCTCATGTTCAACTTGTCATTTTGGAGGTAATCCTTTTGGGACTTGAAATATATCATCATAGTCAGAAACAATTATAACTAAGGCATCTTTCAATTTTGTATCACAATCTTGAAAAGTATCAATTCCAACAGTTTCCTTTGCTTTTACAACCATTAGTAAATACATTTTACTTACATTTTCATTTCTCTTCATTTGCCTTGAGTTGATTAGTGATAGATTCAATTCTTCTGATGAGCCCTTACAACATACTCTTTTCCATATTTAGTTAATTGATACTTATTGTATTCACGATAGAATATTTCCTTTCTATCATATAGATATGGACTCCCAAGTACAATACCACATATATCTAGTGGAACCACATCTAACTCAACCTCATCTATAAATTGTGAATTGATAGCAAACTTTAGGACACATTGTCTATTCACTTGCAAGTGATTATAATTATGAATCCATCCTAAAGGATATGGTTTCTTATGAGGTTTAGTAATTAATCCCAACTTTTTAACAATTGTCTCTGATATTAAATTTACTTGTGAGCCACTGTCAAACAGAGTATCAATTTTTGTATGTTTGGAAATTACTCTTATGTGAAACAGTTATGTTCGTTTGATCTCATCAACTTCATTATCAACTTTTAAAGACTGAACTGAAGAACTTGTACTAGCTTTAGAATTTTTACCTTTTATTCCCATGACTGTGACCTTGGTCTCATCTCCCGAATCGGACCCCAAGTCTGTTTGCGCTGTTGCAGTAGTCTTTGGCTTCCCTTTATTTCTGAACTTTGCTGGTTTCAATTCTGGGTGAAGGATTCAATAACGATCCTCACTATGGCCTTCTTTCTTACAATGAGTGCATGCATGCTTTTCCTTCTTCACTGTATTAGTCTTATTCCCTTTAAACTTCTCTTTACCCTTGCCTTTGAATTTTCCTTCAGTAGGTTTAAATGGTTTTACAAAATCAACATTTACATTCTTGGCTCTAGATTCAAGATGAGTCGCTTGCACACACACCTCATCTAAACTAGTTGGATTAAACATAAGAATGGTATGTCATAAATAGCTATGCAATCCACCTATGTACTTAAGCAATGTCTCTTGAGTATCCAATGGTATTCCCAACAATAAAGCTCTTTTTCGAAACTCCTGTGTATAACTTTGAACAATTTGTCCTTTTAACTGCCTAAAGTTCTCCCATGACATAATAGCTTATTGCATATAAGATAGAGGATAAAATTGCTTTGGTAATGTAGATGAAAAATCAAGCCATGAAGAGAGAGTATTACCGAACTTTTTAAGATCATGTTTTGTACTGCTTTCCCACCACACAAGGGCGGTTCCTCTCATATTGGGACTAGCAAGCTGGATCATAGTCTCCTCATCTATGATTTTTTGTATCCTGCATTACACTTCAATTTGTCTTATCCAATTATATAACTTTTCCACATTTAGTTCCACATCATACAAAGGTAACTCAAATTTAACATCAGGCTTTAACAAAGGCATGTCAGACTTATATTTATGTGTATGCTTTTGTATAGTATGTGTCGTAGAATGAGAACTAGCATTTGAAGTAGAACTTGACGAAAGAGGAGAAGAAGGTGGTGAAGGTGGTAAAGGAGGAGGCTTTGAAGATTCTCCTTTCGCTTCACTCTTCTCCTTCGTAAAATGTTCTCCTAGAACAAGTTTCTTTCTCTCCAAGAAATTATCATATAACACTTTGACCATGTCTGACATGGAGAAAAATGCTTCTTCAAACTTTCTAGTTTGTGGAGAGGTTTCTTCTCCGGTTGACATTATTTTCTTCCTCAACACTCATTCTATCTCTAAAATGAATTCATCCAATGATCCTTCTCCTCTCCGAGATTTGGATCTTGTGAGCATCCAATCCTTCACTTGTTAAACCTTCCAACACAACCAAAGCTCCGATACCAAAATACTTGATCCAAAAATGAAAGGTATTAATAACAAAATGACATTAACTTGATGCTCATGAATGATTAAAGAGTTCAACCATAATTAACCATGCTACAAATAGGAGAAGATAACAACAAGAATAAAGATAAATAAACTCAAAGAACTTGTTAATGGAGTTCACCAATGTGTGGCTACATCTTCGGGCCTGCTTCCAAGTGGAGGACCGCTTTATTGATCTTTAATGCTCAAGTTCTCTTTACAATGGCTCTTTGTTGTTACAAAAAATCTTCTGATCTGTTGTACAAGATCTCCTTGTGAAAATTCACACATGCCTCAACTATCTCCTCTCAAAACATGACTCAATGCCCCTCAAAACATGAGAAATGGGCCATTAGCTCAAGCTGCTCTTCACATTCCCTTCATACAAAAGTACCCTCACAAGCTCAAAGGGCCTGGTTTATATATATATTTTAGGCTCATTTATGGAAGCCCAACTTCCCACAAAGATCTGGCCTCTTTTTGGGGTCAAATCCCCCTCCAAATGGCTAAGAAATCTCCAAAAAGGCCCAATCTGGGCCAAAACTATAGCAATATAACCACTCTGATATACACAAATCAAATTAGGCCCCCAAAGGTTGGTGCACACCCCTTTTTCCAGGTCGTATGAGCCATATGGCCAAGTGCCAGCCCATAAAGGTGCTACACGCTGGCCCCTCCGTTGTTAGCTACTGGTCGTATGGTGCATGCAATGGAACCAAGGTCCGATTAGACGAGATAAGCCCCCGTCGATCAACCCTCTCTGTTGGTTACGCCCCCAGGTTATATGGTGGTAGGTGCCCATTCCGGTGCCCCCCCGTGCCTTAACCTTGATGCATGGTGTATAGCACCGAGTGTTGTGATGTGGGTGTATGGACATGTAACAAGACCGCGGGCTAGGGCTAGACCCTAGCATTTTCCGCCTCCACCCAAAACTTGGTGTTAATTCAAATAATTAAAATAGGCTTTCGGTAGTAAGAACCACCGTGGGTGGGTTGATAGCCCAGCCCTGCCAAGACTTTTCCCCACGCCCAGAGGTTGCAGGTTCGACTCCGGTGGAGTCCAAATACCTTTTTACAACAACAACCAATAAAGGGGTGGCACGTGGCACCACTACATTCATCCACGATGGTGACACTTGTCAAGCGTTGATTGGACCATGTTTGCCACACCTGCCCAGTCAGCAAGCCAATCCTTTACCACGTCACTGTACGATCATCTACCACGTGTCACCTCCAGATGATGCCACGTTAGCATGATGATGTCATGATGATGTCAGCGTTGACTTTTTTCATGTTGACTTTTTGCGTGTTTAGGAGTTTGATCAGAGTGCGATAACTTTCACATACGGTGTCTGTTTGAGTAAGTAAATATATGGTCAGAATCAATGCGTTGAGAAGGATGTAATGGAATTAGTTTCGTCCGATTATGAGAAATTTTATTTTTGAGCATTTTCTGAACCCGAGGATCCTCCTGGATCACTTATGGGGCTGTCTAAATCCCTACACAACTTCTAGGTGGAGAGTAGTGGCCGCCCACCTAATCCAACAGGTTTATTTTGGAAGTTTTCATGTCAATACATCTTTATGTACTTCCAGGGCCGTTTTGGGGCCCTAAACAGTGTTTTTTTGGCTTGCCTCAGTGAAACTGTAGACAAAGTTAGAGTTTGACGGCATAATGTGTAGTTCTTGAAAATTCCTTTCCAACAGGCTATCACGTGTGTAGGGTTTCAAAATAGTCCCTATTATCACTCCATTAATTTACTAAAACCTTCACAATTACTTCCATTTCACCTTCATATCACCTTCATATCACCTCCACATCATTACATTTACCTCATCATTGGGTTATAACTATGCTTTTCAAAAGTTTATCAATTCTTAACATTTTTAAGTGGATTTGTGGTTAAACTCTAGAAAATAATATGCTTATACTTATACCTAACAATAAGAATGAGTTTGTTAACATGTGTAGGTACAAAAGAAGCTTCCTAGGCACCTTTATGTGGCACTCTATGTTCAAATTCGAATTTGAGGAGATCATGGAGGAGATTATTGAGAAGATCATGGAGGAGATTATTGAGAAGATCATGGAGAATACCATGGAGGATAGGGTTATGTGTCTATATGGTTGAGAGATGTATGGAACTAAAGAGAGATTAGTGGATCACATTTATGAGTTTGTTATCATAGCTCTTGTATAAATAGGAGTGTTACCTCCTTCATTTGTAGGCTTGTAATCCTAGAATTAGAAAGAGTTGTAACCTTAGAGTTGGTTTGTAATGGAGATTTTGAAATAAAGAATCATACTTCGATTTTGCTTCTACATCTGAGTCTCCTTTGAAGTGGTGTTCTTGTGGAGTTATGGAGGCCCCCCATGGCCTCACTTGCATGCTAATTTGCTTATTTTAGGTATAACTTAATTTATGTTTTTGTTTGATTTCAGTTTTTAAAGTCTTGTTAAATGCTTTAATACTGGAAGGATCTTATTTGAAAGTGTTTTTGTAAGAGAACCATACGATCTCAGACAATTATTAGATTTAGGTTTGTTTGGTTTTAGCTCTTAAGTTTTGTTAAATGTTCTAATATTGAAAGAGTCTTATTTGAAAGTGTTCCTGTAAGAGAACCGTAAGACCTCATACAATTATTAGATTTAGATTTGTTTCATTTTAGCTTTCAAAGTTTTTATTAGATCTAATATTGGAGGAGATCCTAAAATTCAAGTGTTCTTGTAAGAGAACCTTAGGATCTCGATGAATGTTAGATTTAGGTTTGTTTAGTTGTTGGAAGAGATCTTGTTGAATATGTTCTTGTAAAAGAACCAAAGATCTCAGAAAAATTATAAATCTTTCTAGACCTATAGGTGGCACTTCTAAGTTTACCTTCCTGGGTTGACATTAAATGAACTCTGATTGACATCATCAATTAGAACTAAACAACGTGCCTAAAACGAAGGTCATATGCAAAAGTTACAACCATGAGAAGTTGAGGTACCAAAATTTTGGCGTTTTATCTCCTAGGTTTAGGTTTTTGGATGTCTATGGTTTTGGAATTCACGAGTTATGTTAAAAAGGCCTTTGGAGCCTCATTGTAATCATTCTGCTCAGACGGATGCGTGTAGCAGCCACATCTCTTCTCAGAGATAGCTACCACCATTCGAGCAAGTTGTTTTTAATTTTGCAGTTTTACAGTTTCAACCTATTTTATTTATTCAATAGAAGTTATTGTTCATTGGATATATGTTGTTGTGCTCTGTATCTATGTGTTAATGTATTCAATCTGTTATTCATTTCGTTCCGCTCATAAATCTAGATCATTGTATCTTACTGTAGTGAACCCTCAACCTTTTTGTATGCTCTGTGAGGTTTGATGCTATATGTGGGGCCATATGTAGCTTCCTATAGAATCTGGTTGTAGGTGGACACTTCTGTATTATCTTGCATGTGTATCATTTTCTTCGGTGCAAGCTATCCTTGGAGTTCACATGTTGCCTTGGAGATATGTAGAGCAACTTGGAACTTTTAAATGTTCTATTTTATTGTATGCTTGAGACACAATTATATTATGTTTTGATATTCTTTGGAAATAAAGATGATCCCCTTGAATTTTGAAAGAGTGGTGATGTCCTTTGAAAATAACATTGCTTGCTTGCTATGGCACTTTGAAACTTGCACTTGTACTTGTACTTGGCTTGCTTGATGTTTTAAGGATGCTTCCTTGATATATTTTTTTAAATTGGAACATAGTGATGAAAAATATGAGCCATCACTTCAATATTAAACTATTTGAGATGTGTCCTATATATTACCTTTGAACCTTGATGCTTTGAATGTTGATGAACTATGTGTGCAACCTCATTATAGGATATTGATGTGTCCTTTTTTATAACTTGAATTATATATTCTCTATCCTTATAATTCCATGGTAACTAACTTCTTGAAGTGTTAGTGGAAAAAAAATTAAAGTTTTCAACACTCGCTTTCTAAGAACTAACCTCTACTTCCACTTTCAACACTTCAAGTTTATAAGAATTGACCTCTAGTTCAAATTTCAACACTTCAACTTTCTAGGAACCGACCTTTTAAAATGGTAGGGCTTGCAACTATGTAAATGTGCATCTATGGCCAACAATATTTTGTGGAGAACTTTGATCTTGAGAAATTCATTCCTTTGATTTTGGTATCATTTCAATGCTCTCTTTTCATGGTTTTAATTTAATAGCAAGCATGAACCGATGTCACATTTTTCTCTCAACCCAGGCTTATACCTCTTTATCAGTTTTGTTTGGGCATATTCTCCCTTGATAATTCAAATGAATGACACATTTTTGAAACACGAGTGACATCCTGATTGATGTGATCTTTACCTACGTATTACCCTTGATGGCATTGATTTCCTTTCCATCTTTGGTTTATGTCAAATATATCCTCCAAACTTTCTTATGATTGGATGATGTGATATGCATGAAGGTTATCATTGTGTGCATGTATTGGAGGTGTTTGAGTGTACCTTTGTAGTTTTTCTTGTGGATAGAGTGTTGGGTAGAGTATCTTGTTGATCATTGTAGAATGTGATCTTGAAACAAAGTATCTTGTAGATGTTTGTAGAATGCTACTATGAAACAAAGTATCCTGTACTAGTCTTAGCAATGTTCTCGTGGATTTATTGGGGTGCAATATTTGATGTAGAGTGATGTAGTATTTTTTGTTTATGGATGCATGTCGGTTGTTATAGGTTTTTGGTCATTCCCTGCTTTAAAAATATGTTTAAACAAAGTCTTGCAGCTTCCCATAAAGCACGGAAATGAATTTCATGCATCTTCCTATGTAGCAAATTTCCTATAGATTTTCGTAGCATTTTGACTAGCGACTTTCTTGTAGCTTCATGTAGGAGCTTGTGTAACAACATTCCTGTAGCTTCATGTAGGAGCTTGTGTAACAACATTCCTGTAGCTTCATGTAAGATCTGGTGTAACAACATTCATGTAGATTCCTATAGGATCTCATGTAAGTGTATAGAGTGTGTTTGGAAGATTTTGCAATGGATGGGAGGTCTTGGGTAAATGGAATGAGTGGTGTGAAATATGGATGTAAAATGTGTGTAAAATGATGGATGTTGGAATGAGTGCAATGGAGACGATATGATGATATAGTTGATGAGTGAAGTGGAGATGTGAAGAGGTTAAGTGATATTGCAACTAATTTTTAAAGCTGACCTTGTTGTATGATAATGTGATGGTGTGTTTGTCTTTCAAGAATCTGATTTGTATGTTGTGGTTTACAAATTTTAGGTCAGATTTTTGTTTTTTAAAGATTGTTGTTGGAACTCTTGGACCCTTTATCTCATGGAACTTTGGAATCTATTTGGATATTATTGGATCCCTTTGCTTATTGATCTGTATTGGAAATTTTAGAGAAGCCTTTGAAATAGAAGTCAGTTGTAACCTTAAGATTCCATATTTTTTTGAAATTCATCTTGATTTTGACATGATTTGTTTACTATTGTTGAGATAGAGGTTGTTTGAAAGTTGAGTAGTGTAGGCCTAAGATGCATGATGTTTGAAAGTTGAATAGTGTAGGCATGAGATGCACATTTTTTGAAAGTTGAATAGTGTAGACTTGTGATGCATGCTGAGATAGGTTTTTGAATCCTAGCATTAGATCTAATATTTTTCCCTCTAGTCTAATATTTGTTGATGTAGACTACTTGCCTTTAAAAGTTATACTCTATTGAACTATCTTGGAAATAATGGATATTTTGTATTTTCTTGCAACAAGTTTGCCTCAGATATAGATGTTTTATATTTGAATTTGTCACATTGGTTGAGTGGTCACGTCCCTTAATTAGAATGTGTCACTTCATTAATTATTTATTATTATTATTATTATTATTATTATTATTAATGTGTGTGTGTGTGTGTGTGTGTTCTCATTACACCTTGAAAATTTGGGTCAACACTCTTTACCCAAGAGAAGGGGATGAGACACCAGTATTTTCATTCCTAGGAAAATAATACAACATATAATCCATGCTACTCCATAAAACGTTCTATGAAAATTTATGCAACCTTGTAAACATTACAGGATTTCCTTACAAGAAACCGGAGAAGGATTATTGAATAGAATCAAAACCCCATGCTTGAGGGGGAAGGTTCTATGGTTCCAGACCTATTGGGGACACCTCCTTTCTTTTCCACCTATTTTTTCTCTTAATATTCCATTGGGTGGAGGAGGACCCAAGATGGTAGAAATGTTGTAGTTTGAAGGAGAATGACCAAGAAACCCTAGACATAGACCACAAATGAGCCCTTTCACCCTGGAGGGAGAGAAACACCTTTTGTCACCCATACCACCTAGAAATATTCGCGTATTCATTGGAAATGGTGTAGAAAATATTGAAAGACACATGGATTAGTTATTGACCATGCACAATATTCATTTGGTCACACATGACAATGTCATAGTATTAGTATTTCTTTAGACCTTGGTTGGCCTGGCATATGATTGGTTCTTTTCTCTTCATATTGGTTTTATAAATTGGTTCAATGATCTTAAAGAAAATATATTCAAACTATAGTTTACCGCACCCTTCTCACTTAGTTCACTCGAATACAATTGGAGAAGAATGGGAGAATCATTTTTTTCAATCTCAATTTTTTCAAAACACTACAGAAGATACTACAGGGTCAATGCCCTAATGCACTTGTAATAGGTTCTATAAAATGCCATGTATATGAATGTGAACTACTCACTAAAGGCTTCTCATGTAAATATTATAGAGGAAGGAACGAGGAGGGCACAAGAAATGGAGGAAGATACACTTGAAAGTAATGTACAGCCCAATGTGGTTTGAAAGTAATGTAGACCCCAATATCATATTGGGGTGAGTGCACAGGCAAATGTCAAACTTAACAATGTCAGACTGATCCAGATTATTTTCGGCACGAAATGAGAGTGGAGATATAACATAGAAATATTCAAAGATATTGTAAGAGAGACAAAAATATAACAGAGATATAGCGGAAATAAAACAAGAGTCACAGATATACATTAATACACGATTTCTATTAACGAAATAAATGTACAGAGATTGTAAAATACAGAGTGAAAGACTCACTAGAATGGTGGTAGCTTATCTATGAGAAGAGATGTGACGACTACTCGCATCCGTGAGAAGATGATCATTACAATGAGGCTCTAAGGGCCTTTTTAACATAAGTAAAATCCAAAACCCTAACCCCAAAAGATGAAAAGCCAAAAGGTTTGTGGGGGTAGTTGACACGTCAACTTCCCAAGGGCGTAACTTTTGCATACGATATCCGTTTGGGGTGCTCAATAGCTCGTTGGAAAGATCTATCCAAGAACTACAACTTTTGGGTGAGAAACATGATCTATGATCCATGTTGCTCCCCATTTTCTCAAAAAACATTGTTTAGGGCCTCAAAATGGCCCCAGAAGTTAAAAACTGCTAAAAATAGTAAATTACCAAAATTGCCCGAAACATGTTTTGGGCCAGTTGGAGAAGGTGGGTGGCCATCGATATCCACCTGGATCAATCCTCCCTCCTTAGGAATCAATGGTCTCCATTCCGTTGAGTTCCCGGGGGAGAGGGGAAATCGATTGTTGAATCTGAATCTTGGTGAGCTGCTTGCCTTGTTGGAACTGTCGTGCTCCTTGGTTTGTTGAAGGTCGTCATGAACCTGTGGTTGGAAGGGTTGGACCTTTTTAACCAGTCTAGCTACATGAGATGACTGTGTGCAAAAGGAATCTTTGTGCTTTGCTGCAACCTTGTCGACCTGCTTCTGGTGGATAGAAGGTGCTTGGGTCGAGGTTGTAGTGGTTGCAATATCCTTTTATTCCCCTTTTGAACAGATTGTGGAGAAGATGAATTTTGTAGTATGAGATACTACCTTGCGGCACTGTTTAGGTGGGGAAGTAGTTGGAACTACCTCTGGTATCCTGTAGAGATGACCCCCCAGAGTAATAATGACACTACGGGGTCGAGACTCATAGATATCATGGCGTTTCCACATATATGGCTGGCCCAAGAGAACATCACAGAGATCCAGTGGGGAAACATAACATAATACCTCATCCTTGAAAGGTTGGATGCCGTATGACAATCAACACTGTTGGCTGACACGAAGATCTCATCCTTGGCGAAGCCACCCGATGCTGTATGGTTGCGAGTGTGATGTTGTCAACAATCCCAACTATTTGACGACCTCTGCTGAGATGAGGTTCTTCTGGCTTCCGCTATCAACAATAAAATGTAGCGGGGTCCCCTTCACCCACATATGTGAATGAAAAAGGCACTCCCCCTCTTTAGGATCTATTGGTTCTTCTGGTTGAATTGTTGCGGTCGCGACAATAGTAGTGGGGTTTGTGTCGATGATCTGTCTTTTACCATTATTTTCATAATCAGATTCTGAATCAGGGTTTGGCTCCTTGTCTTTGATCTTGGCCACCAATGATTGTTTTGAGAAACATTCATCGGTGTTGTGCCAGAGGATTTTGTGGAAATCGCACCATTTTTCGGTGTCCTTCTTTGTCTTCCCGTGACCCTTCTTTTCCTGTGGCTTGGACTGGTTTTCGGGAGATTGTTTGTTAGGGCTGTCTTTGTCATACTTTGGTTGTTGTGGATTTGTAGACCTGAACTCCCGTTTGTTCTGGTGCTTAAACTTCTGCTCGATTTTAACAACATACCGATAAGCAGCACTGAGTGATGAGATGTCTAGAAAATCCATTTCAGTTTGGATGTATCTGTGTAGAGCCCCACGGTATTTCAGAACCAAATGTTGTTCAGAGTCTTTGATACCCATCTTGGTGCACAAGGTATGGAAAGTATTGGTGAACTTTGGAACTGCTTGGTCCCTCTCTTGCCGTAGTGTGGTCCATCTCATGACTGGTCCTCATAGTTTCCAACATGGTAGTACTGCTCCTTTACCGCATCCACAAAAAAATCCCAAGTGGGATCGACCCCATATATTCCAGAATCCTCTGTGGAAATCTGCTCCCAGTAAGTTTCCCACCAATGTTTGAGATGGGGGAGAGCCTTAAGGAGTGCGAAGGTGATCTTTTCCTTGTCGGAAAAATTATGAACAGAGAAATAACCTTCTAGCAGATTTAACCATTTATCTAGGGCATCTACATCTATTTGACCTTCAAATACAAGAATATCAAAATTAACCTGTACCTTGAAAGGCGAGGTGCCTCCAAAGTGGACGCTTGATGAAGATGTGCCTGATGCTATCGGGAGGTGTTGAAGGATGTGGGAAAAATTCTCCATCATTTCGTTCCTCTGTCGCGTGAGAGCTTGCTCAAGCAACAGACTGATAGGATCGTCTGCTCTGTCATTTTTATTTTCTTCCTCCATTGAGGGTTTCTTGGGTGTGCGAGAGCGGTTGTCCTCAAGAGAGACAAGCTCGAGACCCAACATGCTATACTCAGACCTCGTCGGGGACATGCACTGAAAACGATCAAGAGCAACCTGCTATGATACCACTGATCCAGATTATTTTCGGCACGAAATGAGAGTGGAGATATAACATAGAAATATTCAAAGATATTGCAAGAGAGACAAAAATATAACATAGATATAGCGGAAATAAAACAAGAGTCACAGATATACAGTAATACATGATTTCTATTAATGAAATAAATGTACAGAGACTGTAAAATACAGAGTGAAAGACTCGCTAGAATGGTGGTAGCTTATCTCTGAGAAGAGATGTGACGGCTACTCGCATCCATGAGAAGATGATCATTACAATGAGTCTCTAAGGGCCTTTTTAACATAAGTAAAATCCAAAACCCTAACCCCGGAAGATGAAAAGCCAAAAGGTTTGTGGGGGTAGTTGATACGTCAACTTCCCAAGGGCGTAACTTTTGCATACAATCTCCATTTGGGGCGCTCAATAGCTCGTTGGAAAGATCTCTCCAAGAACTACAACTTTTGGGTGGGTAACATTGATATATAATCCATGTTGCTCCCCGTTTTCTCAAAAAACATTGTTTAGGGCCTCAAAATGGCCCCGAAAGTTAAAAACTACTAAAAATAGTAAATTACCAAAATTGCCCAAAACATGTTTTGGACCAGTTGGAGAAGGTGGGTGGCCACCGATATCCACCTAGATCACAAACCATGGACCTTCCACATCAACCATAATCATGGAAGATAAAGGCATATTTGAAACCTAGTAGTGTAGATTGTGGACCTTCAACATCAACTAGACCTACGAAGGACAAACACATCAATATAGGTATGTTCCAGGGGAATCCTCCCAACATGTTGAATATTCCAACAACAGGTCATGTACCCCACAAATAATATAAAGTTTGGCCAGTTGAATAATACTATGTGTCATCTTGCAATTGAGTTGTTAGGATTAAAAAGAAATGAAGAGTTGATACCAAGGTCACCACTCCCTACACTAAGGGTGGGAGTGATTAGACCTAGACGAGGACCTAAGATTGTTAATAGGAGAGATGAAATCTTGCCAGAAAAAAACAATGAATTAGCTTATCAACAATTCCAAGATGAGGGATCTATAGATTAGTCATTGGATTTTTTTGAATGGGATGGTTGGATGGTCCCTATATGTGAAGGGGATTTGTTTGAGGAAGACATGTATTTTGACACAAAAAAGGGATGCTAGGAAAATGTTATGTAGTCTAGGTCCTAGGCTAGCAAGTTAAAAGAGAAAGACTCGATGGTGTATCATCTTGTTAAAGCAAGGATGGTCCCAACTGATCTTAATGCAATTATTGGACAAACTTTAAATGACCAATGTTGAACTCAAAATCAACACTTAACATCAAAGAGCACAATATCCACAATGAAGCCATATTAACATAAGATTAGCACCATAGATTCTCAACATACAATATTCTAGACGATTTTGGTTAAGTGAAAATCACACTTTCCTTTTTGGAAGTGAAAAAGATTCTTTAGCAGAGGCAAAACCTACTTTGATCACTGGATATTGAAGTGTAGGATAGCCTATGGGTGGAGACTTCCACCAAAAACAATTTTCATTAGTTTGGGCCACCTTTTGGAAGAATTGGAAGGAAAGTTCCCCCATTTTGGACTCTTTAGAAATTGATGATCTCAGATCACACAATTGCATGGTGGAAAATGGTGCTACAAATAGCATCATTCCACTTTCTATCATGGAATCTATAGGGCTAGAATGTACCCAATATTAAGAGTTAGGAGAAGGAATTTATGCCATAGATTCCATAAAAGTTTAGCTTATGGAGAGATTAATTTTTTTTATGCCTAGATAAGCACTTGCCTCCATATTCACTGTAATATCCCTAATGCTTAATAGGCTAGGATATTATATTTGATGTCCAATGGTGTTGTTCTCTTTATGGGATTGTGTCAAATACTTTTCATTCATATGTTTTCTTATTCTACAAGCTAATTGGTAACTTTCTACAAACAGTTTGCACGTGTTCTACTAGTAACCATTTTGTCAAACATATTGCAAATACACATAGAATAGAAGAGACACCATTGTCATTTTATTATGAATGGAACCTGGTACACAACAATAATAGATCTCTTATGGCTGCTACAACAAATTCAACAATAAAAACTTCAAACTCGACTCAAAACCTGGAATAATGCCATAGTCTCCTCAAGAGATGATGTGTCCCCCTTTGGACTGTCTAACCCTCACTGGTGTGGTATGGATCTACTCCTCAAACACTTACTACAAAAATTTGTCCACCCATACCAAAATATCTCTACAACTTCTGATTGTAGAGGTCCTAGCGATATGAAGCTCGACAACAGGCAGGGCCTCACATGACCCCTTATACTCAACCAACAGGGATGTCCCTTGTCACGGTTTCCCCAAAACCCTCCTCCAAACTGGAACAACCCAAAATTGAAGCTCCAATGAAGACCCCGTATGGATCCTCCTCATTGTCTAGCTAGGGTGGATATTGCACCACCAAAACCAAACCAAAAGTGGAAGGGTTTTTCCAAAAACCTAATGAAAACATTGGCTCACAAGAGCACTCCAAAGAGATTAATCCAAATACATCATTCAAAGTGAAGTGCTACCCCTCCTTTTATCCTTCTTCTCCATCTTCTAGAACTTTCCCCTTTTTTACTAAATCAAATATGACTTCTAGAACTTTCCCCCTTTTGACTACATCAATTATGACCCTTATCCCCCTTTTACTTTCACTTTAAGATTAAAAGTCACTTTTAATAATGGTTAAGTAACTTATTAATCTAAAGTTACTTTCTTTCCTTAATGTCACGTTAAATACATAACATCTCCTAACTAAGTGACATTAAATAACCCCTTTTGACTCCCTTTTTATTCAGGAACGAGCCACATAAGTCATTTCCACTGCCGAATAGGGGAATCCAAAAATGGGGGCATGACATTCACATAGTGTTCACCATTATCATTGTTGATTTGTTGGTGGCATATGGAGTTGGCTTAGACTACTAATGGAGTTTTCCACTTGGAGGATATGTCATGAATGATGGGAGTTGCATGATGTTTCCTATTAAGGATGGAGGATTAATCAAAGTCTTGTGAAGGCCGAAAAAACTGGTTTGTTTTGAGAGAAAGGAACTTGGAGATTTAGAGAGTATTTTTGATGTAGGATCAAGAAGTTATGCCATACCGAGTGAAGAATATCTCAGTGTAATAGAGTTTCTAGAGGTTGACCCTCCTTTTGAAGGATTGTGGAGGATGGATATTGATGGGTTAGGTGTCAAGTCTAGATCAAGTGTCGTAGTAGTTTTTTAAAGTCCCATTAGAGAGGTTTATTCTCATTTTGTTAGACTGTAGTTTGAGGGTACAAACAATGTGGCACAGTTGAAGCCTTGGTTCAAATATTACTATCGGTTCAAGCAATGAATATTCGAGACCTTCTCTTGAGTGGAGACTTGGAGTTGGTCATTAATCATATCAATTGAAAATATTCTATCAAGAAGGGGAAATTAAAAGCCAATGTGTAAATGACATGAGTGTTATTCAAATATTCAAGTCCTTTAACATAAAATTTGTTCCTGGGAAAGAAAATCAAAGGGAAGATTCCTTAGTTGTATCAAGCTCTCTTTTTAACTCTCATCCATACCTCTGAAATAGTTCTTTCTAAGTTGAACTCACTTTCCATCCATCTATCATTGATAATGAATGTTTCAATAAAATTTTGATAACAATGAACAAATCCTCAAGTTTTTGGCATAAACCAAGGGATTTGAGGAAGAGAATGTAAATAATTTTTCTCTAGAACATGAACACACGCATACTAAGCATGGTCATTTTGAAAAGTTGGGGTATTGAATCTATAGGGAAATTTCCTATTGGGGTATTGAATCTATTGGGGTATTGAATCTATAGGGTCATTCTAGAACCTTTGAAGCTTGGACATGATAGGATGCAAAAGGGAAAGTTGGGAGAGGAACCATCTCTCCAGAAAGTTTAGGAAACAAAGACAATTAACTTTGGCACTTTAGATAGTCCTAGATTTTTTAACAGTGATAGTAGTTGCGGTGATGAAGAATTATGCCAATTTATCCAACATTTTAAGGAGATTGAAGATGTGTGCACATGAAAATATGATGATTTGACGAAATATGATAAGGGTATTAATCAACATATTATATCATTGAAAGAAGGTGTGACACCAATAAGACATAAACCAATAAATAAATCTGAAATTGAAGTGTTATGTACTAAATTCATAAAATAACATAATAAGCCAAAGTACACAATATGTGAATGTGGAGCACCACTCCCAAATAGATAATAGATATGAGTTACATAATAACTCATTATATAATAGGAGAAAATCCTCTAAATAATTCAATACATGCATATATTCAAATCATATGTTCATCTCCCAATAACAATTATATTGGCCTCTACATATACCTATTCTCACTCATTGCCTGTGAGAGCCACTTTTTAGGCTAACCCCTATTGCATATACATTAAACACCATATATGCCCCCCTTTGGGTGATATCATAGTACCTTCCTTCGAAAAGATTCATCCTCAAAGCTTTTGTAGTTAAGGGTTTTACATGTGTTGAAATAAGTAATAGGATTTCCTTGTATTCCCACTCTTTTGCTACCAATAATGATTATCCATCCATCTAATTTAATTATTTTCAATCCTAATCCTTTATAATTGGTTGTTACAACATTTTCTTTTCTTTAATTCCATACATTGTTATTGTAACTTATCCAATTTATTTTAGTTGCTGTTCTTTGATAATATTTTATTGAATAACAGTCTGTAATGATTTGTTCTTTGAATATCGGTAATGTATTTCATCTTCTTCCTTAGTAAAGTTGATATCGATATTCTTGTGTTTCTTGGAAATGTTGTTGGTTATGAGGGTGTCGTTATGGTCTCACCTTTGATAGTTTTCCTTCATTATGTAAACCCACACCATCAATCTTCTTTTTAGAGACAATTATATATTATATCCTTTATTATTGGTGTTTGATTACTCCAACCTTTGAGATAATGCCATCATATTTAACATGTACATCCTCAAGCTATAGCTCAACTTATTCAAGTATTTTCTAGTGGCCTTATTGTAGCTCAATTTCAAATAAAATTAATGGAATTTCAATAAAGTTCCCATGAAAGAGTGACAATTGATACACTTCTTTATATAATTCTATCCCCCCACCCCGCCACCCACCACATATGCATTGTATTATACATTCTAACATATTGTAAATATTCTCATCCCATAATTGTTTTGATTTTTTATTTTCCCCTTAGATTCACACTTTTGACTCCATTTTCCCTAGAAAAGGCTCTCTAGATTCTCAATAACCTACAAGGAGTCAAGATCCTCAATAAAAAAATTTAACCATGAAAATCAATAACTTGTAGGTTTGTTCTAGGCTAGGCCTGAGATCAAGCCTACTAGTTTCCACTATAACCCAAGAGTATATCAAACAACTCACAAAATAGATATAGCACTAATTTGCGACTTAGCAAGGGTTGAGGCATTCCAAATCCGACTGGAGTGGAACCTCTATCTAGGAGTCATCTGCCCTTTTAACCTTATCACAATGGACCAACATGTCTCTCATGAGAATTGAACCTAAATAAAGAGGATAACAAACATTCAAAAGTAAAGAGACAAGTGTTTTCTCACTTGCATTATTCCCTTCATAAAGACATATATACCAAAACACAGGTGACTTTATAACTTATACATCCAAACTTAGACTATAAACCCCTTTAAAATTCAACTCATCTAATACATCTAACATTAATTGAGATGTATTGATTTTTTTGGTATAATTTTGTATATGTATATATGTCTTGTGATTTAATGATATTTATTACATGCATCTTTGACTTACTTGTAATCGAATTTTCTTGCATAGCTTATTTTACCATATATTATTAGTCCCTGCCAAAGTAGGACTATAACAATGAGTTTGCTATTGATTTGACATTAATTTGCTTTATATTTTAAATTTGTTTGTAAAATGTAATGTTTAACTTAGGAAAATAAATATATATTTTTTGATATAGTAAAAATATATATTTTTCTCATCTCTAATTGATTAATATATTTCAAGTCTTATTGTTGCCTTCACCTATTTCAATATTTAAAATTAATTGCATAATCAATAACATATTTTAATTGGTTTTACAACACATCTAACACTTATTACACCACCACAATAAAATATTTTTTAAAATTTACATTTCCCAATGATGTTGATGTTTTGTTTTGGATGTGTCATGTCATAACATATTAAAATATTACATAAATTAAAATATATATTATATACATATTTTTTTGTTTGTTAGTTTGTCCGTGACATGTGGGACT
>ML787223.1:560821-594886 GCA_009831015.1 Picea engelmannii | reverse complement strand
CCTGAATAAAGAAGATAACAAATATTCAAAAGTAAAGAGACTTGAGTGTTTTCTCACTTTCATTATTCCCTTCATAAAGACATAGGTACCAAATTATAGGTTAGGGTAATTTACCAATTACCAAAAACCCTTCAAAACAAATATATAAATGTTATTTTATCCCACTCATAAATACTATGTAAGTCAATAGAGAAAAAATAGAGCTGGACTAATCCATGCGAAGATAACTAGTAACCAATAATTATGAGGAGCCCACACCTAGCAAAGAGTTTTTGATGTAAAAAAAGTGACTCCTTTAAGCAAGGGAAGAACAGTGGAATCAACTAAATCAAAGGTACAAAAAACAACCAGGGAAGAATAATGGAATCAACTAAATCAAAGGTACAATAAACAACTGCTGCAAGGTAGTGTAGTCCCTGTCTTTCGCAGGTTTGAAAATTGATAATAATAATGATTTAAAATTATAATAAGATTAAATTATATTATCTGTAAAACTAAATAAAAAATGGTAAAACATTTTAATGTTTATTATATTATTAGTTATATTTGTAATAATTGAAAAAGGTAAAACATTTCAATGTTTTTTATATTATAAAGTATAACTTAAAGGTTTAAAAATTACCAAATACAAATTTGGATAAAACTATAATGAGAGATTAAAAAAATGTTAGTAAATGTAAAAATTTAAGCTCAAGTATCAGCGAATCCTTTTCCTACTATATTGTAAGCCACTCATATCGGCTAAATCTTTCTTGATTAACATGCAATATGTGAAACACCATCATACAAATGATAAAGAGAAAACTAAATTTTTCCTGGGTCCATATGCAACATATGAAACACCCCATATGTAACATATGTGATCCAGGTGAATATTGGTGGCCACCCACCTATTCCAACTGGCTCCTTGTGTTCGTTTTTTGTTCAACATGTTCTTATGTACTACTTTGTAATTGCGGGTTCTACACTTTTGGGGCTGTCTAAAGCCCCACACATCCTCCAGGTGGATATGAGTGGCCTCTCGCCTAATCCAACTGGCTTATTTTGTATGTTTTCATGTCAACACATATTGTTGTACTTCCAGGGCCGTTTTGGGGCCCTAAACATTGTTTTATTTATTTATTTATTTTATTATTTTTTAGTTTTTGGCTCGCCAAAGGAAAACTACACTTGGAGTCAGAGCTTGATGGCGAAATGTGTAGTTCTCTAAAATACCTTTCCAATGGGCTATCACACGCCTAAAACGAAGGTCGTATTCAAAAGTTATGACCCTTGGAAGTTGAGGTACCAAATTACACCAACTTACCCATAGGGCCCACATGAATTTTGACATTTCACCTTCTACGGTTAGGTTTTTGGATGTATAGGGTTTTGGCATTCATGAGTAATATAAAAAAGGCCTCTAGAGCCTCATTGTAATCCATACCGCTTAGGCGGATGCGCGTAGCAACCACATCTCTTCTCAGAGATAACTACCGCCATTCGAGCAAGTGTTTCGATTCTGCAGTTTTACAGTTTCAGCCTATTTTATTATTTAATAGAAGATATTGTTCACTAGATATTTGTGTTATTCTTCATATCTCTGTGTTTATTGTATTCAGTCTATTAATCAATTCGTTCCGCTCCTAAATTTGGATCAATTGTATCAGAGCGATTTTCTCTTCATTTATTTTTCTTCGTGCATGTCCCCGATAAGATCTGGGTACAAGAAGTTGGGACTTGAACCAATCAAGCCATTACAATATCGGTCATGCCGAGCCCAACAACAACCCACGGGGGATGAAAAGAAAGATGATGGAGCAGGAGATCCTATTAAAATGTTTCTCGAGGAATCCCTCGTGCGACAAAGGAACGAAATGATGGGCAACTTCGCACAGATCCTTCGACGACTGCCCACAGGAGAAGCATCTTCATCAAGCGGCCATGCAACCCCCTTTAAGGTATAAGTAAATTTTGATATTCCATTATTTGAAGGACTGATAGATGTGGATGTTGTAGATAATTGGTTGAATCTGCTCGAAGGATATTTTTCGGTCCACAATTTTTCCAATAGGGAAAAGATCACTTTTGCACTCCTCAAGGTTGTTCCCCATGTTAAAGACTAGTGGGATACTTACTCTGAGCAAAGGGTCATGGAGAAATCTACAATGTTTGTGGTGGCCCCTACATGGGATTCCTTCTGGGATGACATTAAATAAAAGTACTATCTACGAGGACCAGTACACTAGTGTAATGTTCCCAAGCCAAGGTGCCAAGAACATTGCGTTTTCATGAATTTTTAATTGTTTTCTGGTTGTGGCATTTTGTCAAACACTTTGCTGATTTGGTCTTTAGGTTGCACTAGGGTTTATACTGATGGTTGTTATGTGTGTTTGCAATAATAATCAAATAGGTGTAGAAATGGAACATACCTCAACAAGATGCAAGATCAACAACGCACGGAATAACCAAAAATACCTCAGATATGATATTATTCATAATAGAAGAAAACCTGATACAATAATACTAGAGATCTAGAATAACATCAGATAGATCCTCTAGCTAGGATATGAGCTACTACAAAATGCTCAAGAAGCCTCCAAATGTTGAATACAAGATGAAGACCAATACAAGATGAACCAGGGTCAAGTCCAACCCCCCCTGGCTGAAGATACGCCCTTCTGAATGCTTGTGAAGGTCCAATAATTCGGCCTAGCTACCGGAAGCCCCCAAATCCTCCTCCTCTACATGGAACAAACCCCTCTCCTCAAGATGGTGCGCCCTACTGCTGAAAACCCTCCTCAAGCTATGCCCTAGCTCTCTCTGAACCTGTGGCTGATGTAGAACCCCTCTGTAGCTGAGTAGATATGATGTAGAATGGTGAGGGGGGAATCTTTCACCTTCGTGACTAAGCTTGGACCAGGTTGGGTGGGATCTTTCACCACTGAGCTCATCTCTAGGGTTTGTTAAGTCAAAACCCTCAAAACCCCCAAGTGCATGGGCTCACTAGAAAGAAGCCAGATATCAAAATGATAAACAACATGAATGCCAGAATAGAGGCCCCGATCTCTCTTTTATCATCCTTTCTCACCTTGTCTCTCCAAAGTGACTTTTCTTTATTTAATTATTAATTAATTAATTAAATCACTTTAATTAATTAATTAACCATTTTACCTCTGAAAAGTACCTTATCTCTCCTTGTGGCTTTTCTAGCCACTGAAATCCACTTCTCATCATCCTATCCTGTAGTGTTGTTCCTCCCAATTCCAATGAGCTATTACACTAAGAGGTTCCTCCAAGTATTATGACCAATATGACCTCCTTAGTGAATTTAATTAACCTATAGTCCAAAATAACTCAAAATCACGGAAATCGTCGGAATGCAACATAACCAAAGCCAAGCTATGAAAAATGGATCATAATGATGAAATAATATGAGTGATGCAAGACGAACCCCAAAATACCCCTCAATAGTTCCTGCACTCTCTATAACCTCCATCTGGCTACTCTGGTCATCATAACACTCTGTAATATAATGATGTCCCAAAGTGGGGACATTACAGTCCTCCCTGCTAGAATATTGCTTGTCCTCAAGCAATAACTGAATCCATCCAAATGTAATACTGGGGTCCCATGTACACCTGTGGGACACAGAGTAGGCTCCATCCAAAGATGAAGTATCATGCACTCCGCCCCCTGGGTCCCATATCAGGACGCAAACTGCAATACCCTGTGAAGCATGATCTTGAAACATATCAACACCATGAGTCTCCTGCACATGACACATGGCCTCATCTCGGAATGAGTCCATCCTCCGAGTCCATATCAAGACAAACATGTTCTCCACCAACTGCACATGCTGCTACCATAGTGAGGTACTGCAAGGCCTCCATGAAACACCCTCAAGTGACGTGCTCGTCTCAACACTGAAGCTCAATGGAAAGTCAAAATAAATTTCCCTTGTAAGGGTCCACTCGCCTCCATCAGTAAATGAAATGCTCAGCCCTGCAACCCCCGGGTCCTATGCTATTCTCTGCCAAAGATCAACATGCTTGCACTGCACTAATATGATCATTATTGTCTGCTCCCCGTATACATACTGGATCCCCCACTCCTAGATCCTCAAGCTGGAATACCTGTGGAAACTGGACAAGCTGTCCACAAGATGCATCAATAAAAGAACCTCTGTGGAAGTAGTATCTGCCCAACCATCTCCATGCTCGATCATGAGGATCAAAAGGGAGAAACTGTCTCACTCCCTGGGACAAGCCCCTGCAAGCTAACTCAAAACCAACCCACAGTGAAGTATGTGGCTCTCCGGCGCTACCTGGGTCATCATAAGTTGAAACAACCTACCAACAAAATGGACTCCCGGATCCCATGGAAAACTTGGAATTTTATCACTTGCAATCCACACTAACTACTCCTGTGTCATATTGATCATTGTCGAAATCCCTCCATGCACATCCCTATGAGAATATGTATCTATGTCACCCTTTGAGATGTCAGCTATCCCACAGCCTAATATGCTCACCATCACGCACAAGGTATCAATTGTATGCCTATGATTATCCACCCCTATCTTGTTGTATGCCGTAAAAGAACTCATGTCATGTGGTCTCAACCTAACAACTCTCCATGTCCTCTACCACTATCTATCTCCCCTCATGTTGTTGTCAATGATGAAGGTGTTGGAAAAGGCTAACATAAACATCTGTAGCTAACTGTAGGATTGGAAGGTATCATATGCTTTGGTCAATCCCAAGGATTCAACCAAAATCTCGTCCATCGGTACCCATGGTAAATACTTACCTGTAATCATCACTGAATCCCAATCAATAGGTACAACCGAGGATAACTGCTCAAATTGTTGGTCAACCACTCTCCATCCATCATCACTCATGCAATTGTTGATACTGTGAAGGTGATGTCCCAGATCTATCCACTTCTGCAAAGGAGAGGAATCTCCATGCTCTACTAAGTTTGTCTCTTCTCTGCAATCCAATGAATCCATTTGAATCCCATTGCACATCTCAACATGTCTCTATGAACTATCACTCACCACTGTATGCTCCTGCATACTCATGTACTCTCCTATATACTCCTGTCGCAACATGGATCTTGGATGTACTACTGGGTCAACCTCGGCACGAAGGTCATCCAATCCTGGAACACAAATGGAAGTGTCCTCATATCTTCCCCTGTCTCTGGAGTCCCCATGCATATGTGAGTGCTCGACTGCCTCAAATATCCTCGTGGAGGGTAGCTCCTGTGACACATGGACATCCTCCCGTGTCTTTGGATCGTATCTCACCCTACTCATTGGTGACCCTGGTTACTCCTCATGCTCCTCAACTAAACCACCTGCATCCTCTAGCAATGAGGCTAAAGGATATATCTGACTCTCTTCTAAGATAAATGTAGTTGATCTCTGTCTAAGCTCCTTTGACCTGGACTCTGATTCTTGAAGGGTTGTCTGTGTGCATCTCAATAATCCTCGAGTGATATCCAACTCATGGGTGAGTATGTCCATCTCCAACTCCTGATCCCTCAAGGCCCTATGATACATCTCACCAACCCTCAATATATAGTCTCTATCCATCAACAACTGCTGGTAGTCGGTCCTCATCACAGACACTCTCTCCCTGAGAGTATGAAAGTCATCTATGGAAAATCCCCCATCTGAACTATCAGGTGCCATCGATGCCCTCCAACAATAATCAACCACCAATGCATGTGTGTCATCAATGCGCCTAGTGGCTGCCATGATCATGTCCTCACCGACTCTCAACTGTCCTACTAAGTAGTGTGACTCCTGATCACCGTCATGTTGAGGTGCTACCTCATCCCCCTCACTGCTAGGATCAACCTTAAAATCCCCAAAAACACTCTCTACAAAAGATAAGGCACTAAACTTCCCCCTGTCCACTGGGCTACTGGGTCCTCCTCTATGCGATGACACATCATCACCAACTGCTATCTCCCTCTGAATCACACTGTATCCTATATGGACAATTGTATCCTCCTGTGCACTCATCCGGCTACTATCATCTGTGCCTGGATCCCATACATATGTGTCTAGGCACATGCTATGGCCATCTCGATCAGTAGGGAGTGCACCCTCATCATTGTCGATCGATCCTGGAAGTAAAGGTCCCATCAAATTGTAAGTCTCCGCAACTTGATCAAACAATGGAGTCTCCAAAAGAAGTGACTCACTCTCCTCATATTGATACATATGTGTAAGGTCAACTGTCTGCAGGTCATGTCTCTCCTCCTGGGTCTATGGATCTATATGTCCCCGGTGTGCATCCCTCACACAAGGCTCCTCCATCATATCTGAAATGCTACTGATATCCTCATGTGTCATGGCTATCATGGGTGTCTGAAAAGATTACAAATGTGTCACGGTCATCATAGGAAGCTCATCAGGTCTAGGTGCTAACACGTGTGAATCCCCACTAGTTTCACCACTCCACTGAAGTGTAAGGTCATCAACACTATGTGATATGACTGCTAAAGAACATGTGCTATCATCTTGTCCATCCTATTGTTCCTCCAATGCGCAAGGGTCACTATCCTCCCCAACCGTGCAAGAGTCACTAGCCTCTACAAGTGTGCAAGAGTCACTAGCGTCATCAGACTGCTCCAAATAAGAATCTATCGCTGCATCCTCATACACCTCCTCATCCTCACTATCATGGTGCACCTCAATAATGTGTCTCTTACCTTTACCCCTACATCTATGATCTGGTTCCCAAGCTACTTTGCAACTGTAGCAACGTTGCCTGCTCCTAATGGGTGTAGGGTTAATCTGTGCTTCCCTCCATCTAGGTTCTTTCGCTCTGTTTCTCTCTGCTCTGTCGGCCCAGTCTATGAAATCATCTTTGCTCCACTTAGGATTGTTCATGGATATATATTGTTGGAATGTTACTTGAGCCCTAATCCCCTCACTAAGGGTGTAATATTCCCATTCACAATGTGCAGTCTCTCTAGCAAAGTCCTTAGTATCCATCTCCATTGTATTTATGCATGTGTTAATCCCCACTGGCTAGGAGGATCAACGCTTTGATACCACTATAATGTTCCCAAGCCAAGGTGCCAAGAACATTGCGTTTTCATGAATTTTTAATTGTTTTATGGTTGTGGCATTTCGTCAAACACTTTGATGATTTGGTCTTTAGGTTGCACTAGGGTTTATACTGATGGTTGTTATGTGTGTTTGCAACAATAATCAAATAGGTGTAACAATGGAACATACCTCAACAAGATGCAATATCAACAACACATGGAATAACCAAAAATACCTCAGATATGATATTATTTATAATAGAAGAAAACTCGATACAATAATACTACAGATTTTGAATGACATCAAATAGATCCTCTAGCTAGGATAGGAGCTGCTACAAAATTCTCAAGATAAGAAGATACAAGCGTCCAAAGGCTGAATACAAGATGAAGACCAATACAAGATGAACCAGGGTCAAGTCCAAACCCCCCTGGCTGAAGATGCGCCCTCCTGAATGGTTGTGAAGGTCCAATATTTCAGCCTAGCTATTGGAAGCCCCCAAATGGCACCAAAATCTGGAGAATGATAGATTGGGGCAAGTAGAACCCCCTCCTGAAGTCTCAAGTCAAAATATCAAGATATGCCCCTCCAAATACCAAATCCTCAAGTAAAATTGTGCCCTCCTGAATATTGCCAAGACCTAATAATTCGACCTCCAAGGAATAAGCTGCAAAACCCCCTGAGAAGGGTGCCAAAATGTAGATCGGTCCACTGGAAACCCTCTGGTAAAGTCTCGGGCTGAATGATGGATATTTGACCAACCAAATGACTAGATCCTCAATCTGTGGTGCGCCCTCCTCTCTCTGAGCCTGTGCTGGGCTCAAATAAATAATACGGTCGAGAAACCTCCTCTGGGAAAGGATAGAAAGGATGCCCTAGGCCCTACAAAGAATACCCAGAAGTCTGTTTGCTCCAAATCCTCCTCCTCTGTATGGAACGAACCCCTCTCCTCAAGATGGTGTGCCCTACTACTGAAAACTCTCCAAAAGATGCGCCCTAGATCTCTTTGAACCTTTGGTTGATGTAGAACCCCTCTGCAGATGAGTAGATATAATGTAGAATGGTGAGGTAGGAATATTTCACCTCTGTGACCAAGCTTGGACCAGGTTGGGTGGGATCTTTCACCACCAAGCTCATCTCTAGGGTTTGTTAAGTCAAAACCCTCAAAATCCCCAAGTGCATGCACTCACTAGCAAGAAGCCAGATATCAAAATAATAAACAACATGAATGCCAGAATAGAGGCCCCTATCTCTCTTTTATCCTCCTTGCTCACCTTGTCTCTCCAAAGTGACTTTTATTTATTTAATTATTAATTAATTAATTAAATCACTTTAATTAATTAATTAACCATTTTACCTCTGAAAAGTACCTTATCTCTCCTTGTGGCTTCCCTCGCCACTCAAAGCCACTTCTCATCATCCTATCATGTAGTGTTGTTCCTCCCGATTCCAGTGAGCTATTACACTAAGATGTTCCTCTAAGTATTATGACCAATATGACCTCCTTAGTGAATTTAAGTAACTTATAGCCCAAAATAACTCAAAATCATGGAAATCGTCGGAATGCAATGGAACCAAAGCCAAGATGTGCATAATGGATCATAATGATGAAATAAGATGAGCGATGAAAGCCGGACCCCAAAATACCCCTCAATAGTCCCTGTACTTGCTATAACCTCCATCTGGCTACTCTGGTCATCATAACATTTTGTAATATAATGATGTCCCAAAGTGGGGACATTACAACCAGATGGACCACCCTACATCAAGAAAGGGACCAGACCATACCAGATTTCACCAATATTTTCCATACACTATGCACCAAATTGGGTATCAAAGACTCTAAGCGTCATCTGGTGCTCAAATACCGCGGTTGTTTGCATAGATACATTCAAATAGAAATGGAGTTTCTGGACATCGCCTTATTGGGCACAACTTATAGATACGCTGTCAAGATCGAGCATAAATTTAAGCAGAAACGATGAGAGTTTGGATCTGCAAAATCCTCACAACCAAAGCAGGGCAAAGGTAGCCCGAACCCACATAGCAAGGGACCAAATCGAGATGGTCGCCCTCAGAAAAACCAGTCCAAGCCGCAACACAAGAAGGGAAATGAGAAGATGAAGAAGGACATGGGAAAATGGTGTGAGTACCATAAAAGTCCTTGGAAAAACACCAAAGAATGTCGCTCCAAGTAGTCCCTCATGGCTGAGCTGAAGGCTTCCGAGTCAGAGGCCGATTCTGATTCCAAGTCAAATCCTGAAGAAGGGAAGCAGATTATTGATGTTGAACCCACTGCCACTATCACTACCACCAAAATCGGGCCAAGCAAACTAGAAGAACCAGAGGAAGGGGAGTGCCTCTTTCACTCACAGATGTGGGTCAAGGGGGCTCTGATTCATTTCATTGTTGACAGCGGTAGTAAGAAAAACCTAATTTTAGTAGAGGTCGTCAAGTGGCTGGACCTACCAACAACACCGCACCTGCAACCCTACACCATCGGCTGGCTTCGCCAAGGAAGATATCTCTATGTCAGCCAACAATGTTGTCTGCCCTATGACATCAAGCCTTTCAAAGATGAGGTACTATGTGATATTGCTCCCCTTGAAGTTTGTGATGTTCTTTTAGGACAACCATATTTTTGGAAGTGTCATGTTGTGTATGAGTCTAGACCCCGCAATGTTATTATTACTTTGGGTAGACAATTGTACAGGATCCCAGAGGTAGCGCCGCCTACTTCTATTTCTTTAATCTCTGCTAAGCAATGTAGTAAGGTCATTTAAGAGACCTAGAAGTTCGTCTTCTTTGTGATCCTTTATCACAGTAAGCAGAAGGTCGCCGCCACATCTGTGGCCTCTACACAATGCTTGTCTTTGTAGCATAAGCAAGTGGATGAGATCGTGGAAGAGTACAGAGACATCTTCGCCTCATCTACAGGGGTACCAACACACTGCCAAGTCAAGCATCCAATTGATCTGACCCCCGACGCACCTCTACCCAATGGACCAGTCTAACGGTGCTCACTGATGGAGAATGATGAAATTAGGCATCAGATCCAAGAGATTCTTCAAAAGGGGCACATCAGACCCAACTCCTCCCCTTGTAGAATCTCGATTGTATTGGTGCAGAAGAAGGAAGTGACTTAGCGAATCTGCATTGATTATAGAGCCCTAAATAAAATCACAATGAGGAACCGCTACCCCATTCCTAGGATTGATGAACTTCTTGACAAAATCAAGAGGGCAAAGTTATTTAGCAATATTGACATGAAGTCTGGCTACCACCACGTTCCCATCGAACCAACTGATGTATGGAAGACAACCTTCAAGTCTAAAGAAGGTCTCTACGAATGCCTAGTCATGCCCTTTGGCTTAACAAATGCACTAGCCACTTTCATGAGGTTGATGAATGATGTATTGAGACCCTTCACCAACTCCTTTGTGGTAGTATATTTATATGACATCCTCATCTTCAAAAGAACATGGGAGGATCACATGCGACATATTCAACAAGTTTTGAGCACTCTATGACAACACAATCTTTATGCCAACTTGAAAAATGCTCTTTTGGCATGAACATGGTCCAATACTTGGGCTACATTGTTGATGAGCACGGGGTACATGTTGATCCAGCTAAGATCCAAGTCATCCGTGACTAACCATCCCCGACCATACTGACCAAGCTTTAGAGCTATTTGGGACTAGCCAACTTCTATCAACGGTTCTTGTTGGGATTATCCCATATTGGATGGGCCCTCATCCAGGTGACGAAGGGCGGTGGTAGGGACAAGTTCATGTGGGGGAAGGAGCAAAAATGAGCATTCAATGATTTGAAGCATCGCTTATGCTCATCTCCCGTACTCTCCTTGCCCGATCTTCAACAACCATTCGATATTGAGACTGATGCATCTGACTATGCTGTGGGCGCAGTTCTCAATCAACACAGGCATCCACTGGCATACCATAGTGAGACACTCTCTGATACTATCCGAAAATACCCCACCTATGACAAGGGAATGTATTCCATTGTAAAATCCATTCGTCAATGGAAACATTACATTCTGGGGAAAGAGACGATCATACACACTGATCACAAGCTTCTGCAGTTCATACTGACACAAGGGAAATTGCAGAACGACCGCCATCAGAAGTGGTCCACCTACTTGCAACAGTTCCATGTCAACATAAAGTATAAGATATTGTTCACTGGATATTGTGTTATTCTTCATATCTCTCTGTTTATTGTGTTTAGTTTGTTAATCAGTTCGTTTTGTGGTATTAGAGTGGTCTGCTCTTCATTTATTTTTCTTCGTGCATGTCCCCAACAAGATCTGGGTACAAGAAGTTGGGACTCGAACCAATCGAGCCATTACAATATCGATCGTGCTGAAATCGAAAACAACCCATGGGGGACGAAAAGAAAGATTATGAAGCATGAGATCCTATTAAAATGTGCTCGAGGAAGTCCTCATGTGACAAAGGAACAAAATGGTGGACAAATTCGCATAGATCCTTCGATGACTACCCACATGAGAAGCATCTTCATCAAGCGACCATGCAACCCCCTTCAAGGTACAAGTAAATTTTGATATTCCATTATTTGAAGGGCTGATAGATGCAGATGCTGTAGATAAATGGTTGAATCTGCTCGAAGTATATTTTCCGGTCCACAATTTTTCCGATAGGGAAAAGATCACTTTTGCACTCCTCAAGTCCGTTCCCCATGTTAAATACTGGTGGGATACTTACTCTGAATAAAGGGCCGTGGAGGAATCTACAATGTTTGTGGTGGCCCCTCACAACCGAAGCAGGGAAAAGGAAACCCTAACCCACACAACAAGGGACGAAATCAAGATGGTCACCCTCAGGACAACTTGTCCAAGCCACAACACAAGAAGGGCAATGAGAAGACGAAGAAGGAGACGGGAAAATGGTGTGAGTACCATAAAAGTCCTTGGCACAACACAGAAGAATGTCGTTCCAAGCAGTTCCTCGTGGCTAAGCTGAAGGATTTCGATTCAAAGGTCGATTCTGATTCTGAGTCAAATCCTGAAGGAGGGAAGTGGATTATCGATGCTGAACCTAGTGCCACTGTCGCTACCACCAAAGTCCGGCCAAGCGAACCAGAAGAACCAGAGGAAGGGGACCGCCTATTTCACTCACAGATGTGGGTCAAGGGGGCTCTGATTCATTTCATTGTCTACAACGATAGTCAAAAGAACCTGATTTCAGTAGAGGTCATCAAGTGGCTGGACCTGCCAACAACACCTCACCTGCAACCCTACACCATCGACTGGCTTTGCCAAGGAAGAGATCTCCGTGTCAGCCAACAATGTTGTCTTCCCTACGACATCAAGCCTTTCAAAGATGAGGTACTATGTGATATTTCTCCCCTTGAAGTTTGTGATGTTCTTTTAGGACAAACATATTTGTGGAAGCGTCATGTTGCGTATGAGTCTAGACCCCGCAATGTTATTATTACTTTGGGTATACAATTGTATAGGATCCCAGAGGTAGCATCGCCTATTGTTATTTCTTTAATCTCTATTAAGCAATGCAGTAAGGTCATTTCATACACTGGGAAGTTCATCTTTTTTGTGATCCGTGCTTTAAGTAAGGAGAAGGTTGCCACCACATCCATGGCCTCTACAAAACACCTCTCTTTGCAGCAGAAGAAAGTGGACAGGATCATGGAAGAATACAGAGACATCTTCGCCTCACCTACAGCGTTACCGACACACTGCCAAGTCATGCATCCAATTGATCTGACCCCCGAGGCACCTCTACCCAATAGACTAGTATATCGGTGCTCGCTGATGGAGAATGGCGAAATCAGGCGTAAGATCCAAGAGCTTCTTCAAATGGGGAATATCAGAACCAACTCCTCCCCTTGCGGAAGCCCAATTGTACTGGTGCAGAAGAAGGACGTGACTTGACGACTTTGCATTTATTACAGATCCCTAAACAAAATCACAGTCAGGAACCACTACCCCATTCCCAATATTGATGACCTTCTTGACCAACTCAAGGGGGTGAAGTTCTTCAACAAGATTGACCTGAAGTCTGGCTACCACCAGGTTCCCATCGAACCAACTGATGTATGGAAGACATCCTTCAAGTCTAAAGAAGGTATGTATGAATGGCTAGTCATTCCCTTCGGCTTAACAAATGCACCAACCACTTTCATGAGGTTGATGGATGATGTATTGAGACCCTTCACCAAATCCTTTGTGGTAGTATATTTAGATGACATCCTCATCTTCAACAGAACGTGGGAGGAGCACATGCGACATATTCAACAGGTTTTGAGCACTCTGCAACATCGCAAGCTTTATGCCAACTTGGAAAAATGCTCTTTTGGCATGAACAAGGTCTAATAATTGGGCTACATTGTTGATGAGCATGTGGTACATGTTGATCCAGCTAATATCCAAGTCATCCATGACTGGCCAGCCCCGACCACACTGATCGAGCTTCAGAGAATTTTGGGACTAGCCAACTTCTACTGACGGTTCGTGTTGGGATTATCCCATATTGCATGGACCCTCAACCAGGTGACCAAGGGTGGTGGTAGGGCCAATTTCATGTGGGGGAAGGAGAAGCAACAAACATTCGATGATCTGAAGCATCACTTGTTCTCAACTCCCGTACTCTCCTTGCCTGATCTGCAACAACCATTCGAGATTGAGACTGATGCATCTGACTATGCTGTGGGCATAGTTCTCACTCAATATAAGCATCTGGTGGCATACCATAGTGGGACACTCTCCGATACTGTCCATAAATACCCCACCTATGTTAAGGAAATGTATTCCATTGTACAAGCCTGTCGTCAATGGAAACATTACATTCTTGGAAAGGAGATAATCATCCACACTAATCACAAGCCTCTGCAATTCATACAGACACAAGGGAAGTTGCAGAACGACCGACATCAAAAGTGGTCCACATACCTGCAACATTTCCATCTCAACATCAAGTATAATATAGGGAACACAAATCATGTTGTTGACTTCCTCAGTCGACCTCCTGTTTCTGCACTCACCACTATGGTCCATTCCTGTGGACATGAAGCATCTGAGTTGCCCCAAATTTATCAACAAGATCCAGACTTCACCACCACCTATCAACTCTTGGGTATAGGTGCAAATGACACTAATTTTCACATTTTGGATGACATCTAATACCACCTGGGCCATCTCTGTGTTCCTACAAGCGAGCGTGCAAAGATGATTTGGGAATCCCACTATAGTCGGGTGGAAGGACATTTTAGTGTGGAGAAAACTGTGGCCGTTCTTTAGAAACATTTTTATTGGCCAAAAATTCGACAGGACGTCAAAAAGTATATCAGATCTTGCACTGCCTATGCTATTTCCAAGGCAACCATCAAGAAGCAAGGCTTATACACCCCTCTTCCTATTCCGGAGAAGACTTGGGAATTCATCTCAATGGATTACATGTATGGCTTGTTGTCCACCAAGCAAGGAAATGACTGTGTTTTGTGGTCATTGATCGGTTTTTGAAGATGGCCATCCTCATAGCCTGTAAGAAGAATTCCAGAGCGACAGATACTGCTAAGCTCTTCTTCGAACGAATGTTTGTCCACTTTGGGATACCAGAGACCATCATCTATGACCGAGACAATAGGTTCCTCAACACCTTTTGGTCGAGTCTCTGGTCTCTTTTTGACACCAAGCTCACAAAATCCACTACTTTCCACCCCCAAACCAATGGCCAAACAGAGGTCATCAATCAGATGATTGTGCACATCCTGCGCATGTACAATTCTAAGCATCCACGTACATGGGATGGGACTCTCCCATATGTCCAACACAGTTACAACATAGCTCTCCATAGTTCCATCGAACATAGCCCATTTTAGGTGGGTCTGGGATTCCAACCCTTGGGACCCGTTGATGTTGCACTTCCTCTTGCCATCGCACATACATAATCTTCCCGTAATCAGTCTGCGATCGACAAAACCACCAGATTCATTGAGTGGATTCAACACATCCGCCAACAGGTCCAGGATATTTTGCAAAAATCCAATGCTAAGTATAAACAATGCCATGATCAACACAGGGTACCACACCAGTTTTAGGTTGGCAACAAAGTCTCGCTACATTTGGAGAAGGAGTGTCTCACCGGGAACCATCAAAAGCTTCAATCACTTCGTTATGGGCCTTACATCATCACCAAGGCTATGGGTAGAAATTATTTTGATCTCAACACTCCACCCTTCCTTGGTCTACATCCAATATTCAATGTGGACCTCCTTCAACCATATTTCCCCCCATTAACTGACACCTCCGAGATCGCAGAACAAATGACATCAACAAAGCTCAACCTCGACTATATGGAACAAGCATCCACTGATCAGATAGTGGACACATAGGTCAAGGGCACTCGCCAGCAGTGGATCCAACTTTATCGAGTTGTCAAGGCAGGGCAACTCTGACACCAAGGCAAGTGGCTCACCTGGGGCCAAATCCGATAGAATTTTCCTCATCTGATGGGGGCACTCAACGCAATGGAGACCATTACTCCTTAAGGGGGGAGGATTGATCTAGGTGGATATTGGTGGCCACCCATCTATTCCAACTGGCTCATTGTGTTCATTTTTTTTTCAACACGTTTTTTTGTACTGGTTTGTAATTGTGGGTTCTACATTTCTGGGGATGTCTGAAGCCCCACACATCCTCCAGGTGGATATGGGTGGCCTCTCGCCTAATCCAACTGACTTATTTTGTATGTTTTTATGTCAACACATCTTGCTGTACTTCTAGGGCCATTTTGGGGCCCTAAATGTTATTTTTTTTTGTCTTTCCATAGTCAAATTATAGATGGAGTCAAAGTTTGATAACAAAATGTGTAGTTCTCTGAAAGACCTTTCCAACGGGCTATCATGCACCTAAAACAAAGGTTGTATGTAAAAGTTACGACCCTTGGAAGTTGAGGTACCAAATTACACCAACTTACCCATAGGGCCCACGTGACTTTTGGCGTTTCACCTTCTAGGGTAAGGTTTTTGGATGTCTAGGGTTTTGGCATTCATGAGTAATATTAAAAGGGCCTTTGGAGCCTCATTGTAATCCATTATGCTCAAACAAATGCGCGTAGCAACGACATCTCTTCTTAGAGATACCTACCACCATTCGAGCAAGTGTTTCAGTTCTACAATTTTACAGTTTCAACCTATTTTATTATTTAATAGAAGATATTGTTCACTGGTTGTTTGTGTTATTCTTCATATCTCTTTGTTTATCATATTTAGTCTTTTAATCAGTTCATTCTGCTCCTAAATCCAGATCAATATGAAACACCATTCATAGAGATGATAAAGCGTGAAATCATGAAACATATATAAATATATTTGTGATGGAAAAATTCCTCACATGGATCTCGCAAGGGATAATGTGTGACATTTTATTCAGGAAATCTGACAATTCAGTTTGTAAATAGTAGGAATGAGAAATATATGTGTCCCCTTTAGCCAATGACTGAGAAAATGCTAAGCTAATCACAAATATTGGCTTCCATTTTGATATCAATGAAGCACTATAAAATATTCAAGATATCAAATCAGAATGTAGAGAAAATCTCATATACTATAAATATATGCATGCAAAGATATGTTTCTGCAATGAAATTTTAGAATCTAAACGGGTTTCAACAACTCTAAGAAGTAGATCTGTAGTTTAGGATGACAAAAAAATGCAAATCATTTTGACAAAGGGATCAGGTCATTACCAAATAGATTGAAAATAATAAAGGTTATCAACAACAACTCTTTTTCTTCACAATCATTAGAGGTTGCTCTGGACTTGATAGAGCACTTTTAGTGCCAGTCAATGCAGCCACATTCCCATTCCTTTCTTCTTCATTTGTTGTGAGGGAATTTTTTCTTACAATTTAAAGAGAATTAGGCTATGATGCTCGAACTCTTTAAAGAAACATTGGATGCAAGAAATGTTAGGTGAATGGTAAACGAGTCCACATTTACAAAATTTATAGGGAAGGAAGAATCCATCGAACATATCTGAGAATTTATTTTTTGTTTTTTTGAAAGAGTAGGTTGAGAGTACTTGAACGAAGGAGGCCTACAACACCAACGTTAGACAAACAAACCCACAACAAACCTTTATGCTTTGGAGAGTAGGTATGGACTTTCAACCAGTTGGCTCTACTTCACATCTCTCTTATTCTCCTTTACCAAATTGGCGCAACCATAATTAACTAAATCGGTATAACAACATTGGAGATGAAGTATGCTAAAAGCAAAGATATCAAATACTCAGGGATCATATGGCAGGTGATCAAATATGAGTGGTTGCGGGAAAAACAAAAAAAGGAATGTTGTATTGATTCATCCAACGATTAGTGTACAAGCTTGGCATGCTCTCAAAAAGAAAGAATATGTGTATCTATCACAGAACAACAAACGTAGATTGGGTGAGTGTTTATCTGTAAAGCAATTTCTCTACATTGATGAAGATTGTAGAGCATGCAGAATCATCCCAAGCGATATCAATATTGTTGATTTGTTGATTAATTTCCATTGTCATCGATGATGAATCGTATGCAAACAACCCATCTGGGATTTTTTTTGTTCTTGGGGTCATTGGGTTTGATCACCCTGAGCACGACAATTGCTGCATAATTCAAACATACTAAGGTAAACTGTTGTCCTCCTCAATCTGTTTTTGTTAACATGGTGTCTTAACCTTGATTCTGTGGACACCATCCCCGCAGAGGTCTCAACCTTCCGATGGGAAAACCTTCGCTTCCAGACAACAACAATAGGCTCGCTCAAGGCAGTGGAAGAAGGTGGTGTAGCAACCACAGACGCAATGAAATGCTCGTTGCAAATCCCATTGGAGGGTGTAGGTTGCAGGTCTGATGGAAGTCAACTACATAAGAATTTGGATTAGAAACTTTGATAGAATTTGGATATAAATCCATTCACAATCAACATTGGAAAAAAGATCTGAAGGTATTGTTCCATTATACACAAATTTGAATAGTGGTGAAATTTAACTCATGTCCAACTTGTCTGCAACATTCTTTCTTCGTGCAACATTCTTAACAAATTTATAGCCGTCTTTCTACTACAAAATGAACTTAGTCCCAACAATAATAAACCGGTGAGATTATCTTACTCCCAACAATAATGGATCGGTGAGAACAGTGTAGAGTGAACAAAAGTCCAATGAATTTGATCCCAAGTGCTTAAAAGGCATAATGGGATATAAGCTATGGTAATTAGCTTTATGCGATTGTTTAGAAGATCATTGGTAGTCATCAATTTTGTTGAATGTAGTATTCAATTCCTTATTTTCCCATTTTTCCACCTCGTAACGCCTGCTCTTCTGGACTGCAAGGGATTCAAACAATTGAACCCTACCTTTTAATTAGTAATGTTTCTACAAGGCTCATTGACTCAGAATTAATATGTCACTATTACATATGACCAAATTTTCCATGGTTTTTCGTTGCTATTGCCACACTTATCCGTCGCAATTGCCACACTTATCCGTCGCAATTGCCACGAAAGCCAAGACTATTTTTCGTCACTATATCCACGAACCAGGTGTTTGTGGAAACAACGACGAAATTATCCCTCCACGTGTCACCACCATCAAGATAGGTTACCCTTATACATCGTCGCTATTACGACGAAACTTCATTGCAATAGGGATGGAAAACCTTGCTACTGTAAAAAAAAATGTGGAAAGTTGCGACGCAAAACTGTGGCAATAACGACGAAAAAGTGTGGCAATAGCGACGAAAAAGTGTGGCAATAGAGACACAAATTTATGGCAAGACAAAACTTACGACGCATATGTTGTATGTGCGATGCAAAAGCGTGTAAACTGCGACGAACTTTCGTCGCTATTGCCACGATTTTTCAAAATACAATTTGCCTTCCGACGGACTATCATCGATATTGCAATGTGTCCTTTAAGTTTAAAAAAAAAAAAAATACACGAGAAATGAGATTACCATATTACAATGTAATATGGTATACCATATTACAATGTAATATGGTAATACCATATTACAATGTAATATGGTATACCATATTACAATGTAATATGGTAATACCATATTTAAATGTAATATGGTAATACCATATTACAATGTAATATGGTAATACCATATTACAATGTCTACTTTCTCAACAAGATGCAAGAAGTTATTTTTAAAAACAACTTAGGATAGCGATTTGTCTTGAGTGGGATGGTGACCTTGACATTCAACAAGATAGGAAGTAATTAATTGATGACAAGTGTAGCAAATGTGCAGGTCCACTAGTGTATGGATATTATCTGCTAAGTGGCAGACTTGAACTTCCTCTTCCACAATAGATGGCTCATGTAGCTTGAGATGATTGACATAAATGATATTATGGATGTCCAACAAGAAAGGGAAATACTAATGACAACCATTGTCATTAATATATTGAAGAAAAATATAGGGACAATAGCAAATAGACTTGAGTTTTTTTATGATGCTACCCCTTAAGAACATTGTTTGTCCATATACAACCAAAGTTAGTCACCAATTTGAAACTAGACAAAGCCTTGATGGTGATCCTGGAGGGATTTATAATGATCTAGGGAGGATTGAAGGGCATTAGTAACCAAAGAATGAATGCTAGATAATTTATGAACATATGAGATTCTATACATTTTACCTCACCTTATAGGAACTTCTATCCATAAGATGCGAATAATAGCAAGATGCAAAGAATGAGCAATGCAAGAAATTATATAGGGGTAATATGAGGGTCTTTGCAATGTACACGGGATACATTGTTGTTGTGAGGGAACCCTCCATCAACTAGGCCTATATATCCCATGGTACATGTGAAGACCCCTATGCCTTGAGAATTAGTGTAAGGTAAAACTACAAGGTGTGCCATGTGGATTAGTGTAATGTTAGGCAAGTAGAATACAAATGAGAAAGAATGACTGGTAGACAAACATTTCATGTTAAACAAACAATTTTGACATGGGGCAACAAGCGAATTTAAGCACTTCATAAGAATGATAGAAACTAAACTATGAAATGTAAATAATGAAATAAAAAGAAATAATCCTAACTATCATGTAAATGATGCAATGGCTAAATTAGAAGATTATAGATAAACAATTTCTAATTACTATATTAATGGAACAATAACTAGAACATGTAAGTAAACCATGAGTGAGTCTAACAATAATAATAACATCTCAACTATAAAATCATTGATACGATTAAGAGTGACAATGAGATACTTGCACTTACTTATACGTGAGGTAGGATGGTGTAGGAACATGTTTAGCTAGATACCTACATCACAGAGGTTGGCATCTTACCACAAGTGAGGTAGGATTGGCAACATGATCTCTTATGGAAAGGATGGAGGATAGATGAAAAGGTAAAGATGGGAGGTTGTGGTGTTAGGGTAGTTCTAACAAAGGCAAGAGAAAGAAGTTGATGACACTGGCATACCATTGGAAAAAGGTGTGAGTTGACATAAACCGACTAAGAGTGAACATGATTGAGAGAAGAAACACACTCTAATATAGGGTTATCACAAGAATAAATGTGACATATGGCAACTTGGAGTTAAATTGATCGTAACAAATGACATACATTGTTCTATGATTAGTGTAGTCATTAAGGGGCCATACACTAGTCACAGACATAGCATGAGTCCCACGTGACATACGATAATTTGGAGAGTGCGAGCATAATAGGCATCATAAACTAGTAATATAGAGTCATCAAAATAACAAAAAAACACATGATAGCCTAGATTTAGTGCAAGAATGAGAGGTGGCATACATCAATGGGGTATTTTATGCAAGTGTAGGAGGCGACATTCATCAACCTAAGTTTAATGCAAGCATAGAGGTCAAAAATACCAATGGTATACCAGTGGAGGAGAGAGGATCAAAGGAAGATATGATGTCACCATTGGGAGGGGCTCCATAGTTTCAAGCTATGGAGTGTGACCATTAAGGGGGACATCTTGGAAAAGTGACCAAAGAAGTGATAGTTGATCCTAACTAGGAAGAGGTTATCTTCAGTAGGGTCTTTCTTGAGATAATGACCTAGAAGGGACCCATCGATATTATGGCCAAATACAAATGGAGAAAAAAGGGTGTAAGGAAGAAGAGCTAAGGAGGAGAGACAATACTTTCAACAAGCATTTGAAGGACTAGGAAAAGAGGAAGAGGATGTAGGAGAGCTTGGAACACTAGGAGAGGAAGAAGACAAGGGGAGAACTAGGTAATATTGTATGCTACCAGGTAAGAAGTGGCTAGAGTTGATAATGGGAAGTCTAAGCTAGCCCCAAAAAACTCCCAATAGGAACAAGGCTTCATTCAACTTGATAAAAGTGTGTTAAGACATGGGACATTTTTAATGTTAGCAAATGTTGATTTTGACAACTAATGGAAAGATAAGGAAAAGAGAAGGCATAGAAGAACAAGGGGCTACCTCATTGTTGTAGCCAGCGAGAGGACAAGGGCAAGCAATTATGGAACTAGGTATAATAGATCATATATGTATTTTGTTAATTGGTGTGTGGTAGAAAAAAAAATATTGAGTTAAAAATCATTGGGGAGGTTTGGGATTTAGAATGAGAATAACATAGTGAGAGTGCATCTAGGTAGAAGGATGAGAATGTTTTATTTTTGGAAGAGGGATAGTGCAACCATATGAGATGAGATGGATTGATGTGATGTAAAAGTGAGAGAGAAAGGTATTTATGTATTATGTTTTGTTGGGTCTTAACATTATAAGGAAGAGGTATTGAAAGAGGTGAGTTTATAGTTTTTGTCATCTTTATAGAGTTGCTAATTATTGCAATGATGAGCATCTTATAAAGAATTTAATTTTTTTGATTGGGTAGAAGGATGAGAAGGTATCATTTGGAATGTGTGGAAGAGAGAAAGTGAAACCATATGAAATGGTTGGATGTGAGTTACAACTAAGAGAGAAAGATATTTATGTAGGATGTCTTGGTCACATCATTACATGGAAAGAGTATTGCAATATAGATGAGTTCATAGGTTTTGTTATTTTAAAGAGTTGATAGGTATTTCAATGGACATCTTATAAAGCATTTCATTGTTGTTCATATGATATGTTCAAGAGTAAATTAGCGTAATCAAGGGGAGATACATAACATTCAACATTCTCTTGAAAAATCCCTATGACAAGGGTGACTCCACAATGTTTATTAATGAGAAGATGAGTTATGTCCTATTGTACAAAGGCCCAATGATAAGGAGAGGGGTGAGGAGTGATGGAAAATGCGAATATTTTGGTTACAATTGTCAAGGATTATAGTGACAAGTTGGTCTTTGATCTAACAATTATGAGTAAAAAGGAGAATTAGAGAGGGGAATAAATTTCATTCGTCATTATGAGTAATGAGAAAAATATTTGTTAGTGTGTTACAACACAACGTAAAAGTGGCATACAAATATTCTCTTCATGAAGCAGGTTTCTATTGTTTCAATTTACTTGTGACAGATACACCTATGAAGGTTACTATCATTTAATTTTGCACAAAAAACAAATAAATGAATGTGATTGTTTCAAAGTCTGTATAGGATTGAAAGTGCCAACAAACTGAGATTCTGGCTTATAAGATATCCACCATATAAAGACAAATATAAGTAATGCATAACCATTAAAATTGCATGCTTTGAATGATTCTTATTTAGACTTTCGATAGAACGCACATCAAACACATGGACAGATCGCAATGTAACATGAGAAAACAAAGCAGATACGAGATTCATGAACAAAATCAAGCCTCCCTAAGTTACTTTGTTGTTGCACGTGAGAAGTCAAGTTTTCAAGCCTTTCTAAGTTACTTTTTTATTAGTTTTATTGAAAAGGGCCTATCAAGTTCAGGAGTGACAAACTGCCCAATGAAAAGGGCTTATCATAGTCACATGGTGCTTTCCCCTAGATTTACTAGTCTATTTTTTCACAAAGCCATAACATCTGCATATGGAGTCCATTTTGAGGGAATTGTTTTCTTAGATTGTGTAAAATTTCACGAAGTATTTTGTTGGTATAAGTTAAAAGAAAACATATATGCAATATAACAATCAAAATAAAGAACATTCTTGTGATAAAAAATGGTCGAATTTGGTCTTTGATAGAGATAAAAAACAAATGAAGGTGAAAGATTTAGCTAGATATGAAGAACGAGACTAGGTGGCACTTGGAAAAACCATCATGGTTGTATCCAATGCTAAAATCACTGAGATACTTGATGCAAAGGAGTCTAATGAAACATCAATTAAATCTAGTTTGATATTTTATAGGATCATCCGCAGAATACATAGTTGTTTGATAGTGATTCAATTACTAGTCACTTGATTAAGTTCTAGGACATGAAAATCAATTGTGTTCCCTATTACGGGAAAAATTGAAGAGTGAGACTTTATTGTAAACAATTTGCCTCACAAGTTTATGATGTAAACTTTTGCCTTTGACCTCAAGATTAGAGGATATAAAGTTCCAAAAATTACAAGAGAGATTTGGGCAAACAAAACAACAGAATCAAGACTCAATATTAGATGATATAAAGTTTCAAAAGTTCCAAGAGATATTGAGTCTATGTCCCAGGGCAATGACAACAACAAGAATCAATGCAATCAAAGGAGTACCTTAAGAGAAATAAAAATTTCACTTGTCAATATCATGGCAGACTTGGTTATGGGATTGAGGAAGATGCTTGGTATATTGATTTAAAAGCTATAAAGATCTTTTCATTTCCTTTAATAAGGGTGGATAAATCTATCCATGTCACAGTCATGGAAATGACAGTAAGGACTAAGTATGCATCCCTATAAAAGAGCAAAATAAGGAAGAAGGTATCATCCCTATAAAAATGAAAAATGACAAAATCAATTATGTGAATTGAATGTTGGGTACATGGAAGGTATCATCCCTAATATAACACTCTGTAATATAATGATGTCCCAAAGTGGGACATTACAACCAGATGGACCGCCCTACGTCAAGAAAGGGACCAAATTGTACTGGATTTCACCAATATTTTCCATACACTATGTACCAAATTGGGCATCAAATACTCTAAGCATCATCTGGTGCTCAAATACCGTGGTTGTTTGCATAGATACATTTGAACATAAATGGAGTTTCTGGACATCGCTTCATTGGGCACAACTTATAGATACACTGTCAAGATCGAGCAAAAATTTAAGCAGAAACGACGAGAGTTTGGATCTGCAAAATCCTCACAACTGAAGCAGGGAAAAGGTAGCCCCAACCCACACAGCAAGGGACCAAATCAATATGGTCGCCCTCAGGACAACCGGTCCAAGACGCAACATAAGAAGGGAAATGAGAAGATGAAGAAGGACATGGGAAAATGGTGTGAGTACCATAAAAGTCCTTGGCAAAACACCGAAGAATGCCGCTCCAAGTAGTCCCTCGTGGCTGAGCTGAAGGATTCCGAGTCAAAGATCGATTTTGATTCCAAGTCAAATCCTGAAGAAGGGAAGTAGATTATCGATGTTGAACCCAGTGCCACTGTCGCTACCATCAAAATCTGGCCAAGCAAACCAGAAGAACCAGAGGAAGGGGAACACCTCTTTCACTCGCAGATGTGGGTCACGAGGGCTTCGATTCATTTCATTGTTGACAACGGTAGTCATAAGAACCTGATTTCATTAGAGGTCGTCAAGTGGCTGGACCTGCCAACAACACTGCACCTGTAACCCTACACCATTGGCTGGCTTCGCCAAGGAGGAGATCTCTATGTCAGCCAACAATGTCGTCTGCCCTACGACATCAAGCCTTTCAAAGATGAGGTACTATGTGATATTGATCCCCTTGAAGTTTGTGATGTTCTTTTAGGACAACCATATTTGTGGAAGCGTCATGTTGTGTATGAGTCTAGAACCCGTAGTGTTATTATTACTTTGGGTAGACAATTGTATAGGATCCTAGAGGTAGCGCTGCCTACTGCTATTTCTTTAATCTCTGCTAAGCAATGCAGTAAGGTCATTTCAGAGGCCGAGAAGTTCATCTTCTTTGTGATCCTTTATCACAGTAAGTAGAAGGTTTCCGCCACATCCGTGGCCTCTACACAACGCTTCTCTTTGTAGCATAAGAAAGTGGACGAGATCGTGGAAGAGTATAGAGACATCTTCGCCTCATCTATAGGGGTATTGACACACTGCCAAGTCAAGCACCCAATTGATCTTACCCCTAATGCACCTCTACCCAATGGACCAGTCTATCGACGCTCACTGATGGAGAATGATGAAATCATGTGTCAGATCCAAGAGCTTCTTCAAAAGGGGCACATCAGATCCAACTCCTCCCCTTGCAGAAGCCCGATTGTATTGGTGCAGAAGAAGGAAGTGACTTGGTGAATCTGCATTGATTATAGAGCCCTAAATAAAATCACAGTGAGGAACCACTACCCCATTCCTAGGATTGATGAACTTCTTGACAAACTCAAGGGGACACATTTTTTATATGAGTAAATAATTAATAAGCAAATAAGCATGCATTTAGTTATGTAAAATACTCTAGAAAAAAATTAAGTTGTCACATACCTTAATGAGCTTCTCTTTGTTTCGAGAATAGATTTTTCTCTATTGAATAGGGCCAACCACGTGAAGGTGGAAGCTCATATGGCCCCTCCCTCCCCTCACATCGCTCTCAATTCCCCATACCCAACAAATGATTTTCTTTATATAGAAAACATATAGAAATTCATGCACAACTAGGATAGTCATCAAAACATATGAACATATAAACATCGATAAATATCCAAATACAAGTCATGAATTTATACATCTAATTTTTCTTTGATTTATGTTTTTTTACATTCATAAAATTGACAATTGGGGTATCATAATCATCCAATGACATTGTATTTCGTGTTCCCCGTCCTTCTATTGTTTGTGTGTGCTCATGTACCATACTTTTGGTATGTCATTGAGAAGGGTTAGCTGGCATCTGTTCAGGGTTGTGAACTGGAACAATGAAAATGGTCATATCGATATGTTGAAATGTAATTGAAATAACTAATTCATTATTTTGATTAACATTACACTATTGCTCTTTACCTGTCTCTATAGCTGTGACAGTTGCTGCATTAATTTCTTGTCTAGTTGGTTGCTCTCGCATTTCACCCTCCTAAGCTACATGCTCTTCAATTTTGAGAAGATAATATATAATTATAAGTCAGGAAATAAATATCTACAATCACAATAAATATTTCTAATTCTGAAGCATACATACCGGAATGGGTACTCTACTCTACACTATCACTGGACATGTGCACCCTTGTATGACATGGTGTTTGCTGAATACCGCTGGATTCACTACTGTGGTAGCACTGTTGCTTGAAAACAAACATAAATACTTAGTTAAGGGTGATATAATAAAATATGAATAGACTTTACAAGCATGCTACTGCAGTTTCCTTATTCATTTGTTTTACTTGCGTGGTTGGGGAGATAGGAGTCTGGCCCAATATTTTTCTATATTCAATCACACTTTTAAAACCATGATTGTAACCAAGCTTTAGGTCCTCCTCGGTGGCAGAAGTGTCGAACATATTTAACTGCAATGCATAACACCATTAAAAATACCAATAACAAAAACATATATTTGTTCGCTACTGTTGAATAAATATTAACCACAGTTAATCATTTAAATATTACTATTCGGGATTTTAGTTTTCCGTAGCCACCTTGGCCTAGTTTATGTTGGCCCTGTTTTTCCACTCTGGCCTTGGTTGCTTTGGAGGTGTCTGGTAGCCTACATATGGAATTTTTGAAAAAAATTAGATATCGGAATTGTTACTTAAAACAAGAAAGAAAAACATAAGTGATCATATTTCACTGATTATATGACATGTGTTGTACCTTGCTTGACCGGCTCATGATTGTCGTCCTTGTTTTTTAAACAAGTTCTCCTTTGCATCCTCTATTAGCGCCTTCCACTCTTTCTCGGGAACCATGGGAGGGCACTCGTGCTTGAGGTCTATTTGCAATTTCTCCCTATACTGGGCCCTGGTATATTTTAAATTCTCATCGGCTAACTTTGTAACCACTTTCTTGTTGAAAGTGTTGCTGAACAAGTTTACCATGTGATCTATTAAATCATCTTTCTTTTTGCTATCTTGGCCATTCCATCGTGTGCGAATGGTGGGGCCAAACAACTCCAATGATTTGTCATTTAAGTTCCTATAGAAAACATTGTTTCCTGCAGAAACGTGTTATCCATTAATGTATAATAATCTCAACAAATTTCCATTTCAATTTCATGAAAAAAAGGAATCAATTAATTAACAATTACCTGCAATATTATGAATCTTGATCGGAACACATGCGTCATCCACCAGAAATGTGGCATCTAGTGATCCGATGCTTTTAATTCTTTCTGCTCCATGCATAATAGTATCATGTCCATCTACAGTATGTTCCTCTCCGGAGTCATGTGGATTCCCAGGCTCCGACTCATCATGCTCCGTCGTGTCATGCCGGTCAAAATCATTTCACTCATCAATGGATTCGAGGGGAACCTCGGGAGGCTCAAAAAGCCTTACTTGCACTTTGCTATGTCGACCTTTTTTTTGCATTGGACCATCACTGCTACCTATAGCAGTTGCAGGATCGACAGGTTCCCCACGCACGAGGTTTAAAAACTCCTACAAATGGAAAAAATTACTTTATCAGATCATATACAAAATATAAAACAAAAAAACAGATATGAAATTGTCATAGTTGATAAAAATATGTGAAGATGCCACCTACCCCAAAATTAATTATTGTATTTTGTAGCTCTACAATTCTTGCCCTGTCCTCCTGTGTCAGGGGTCTTTTGCTAAGCAAACCTAGATATTCTATGTTAGCCTTCTTTCGTTACAATTGTCATTGGGTCAGTCGAATAAAATATTTCGTCCTCATCAATATCCTATGTGGGAGCCTTCCCACGTTGACCATGCCGCAATACATTGATGAATAAAATTATTGAGATGAACTTTAACAATTTAGAAATTTAGTTGTTGTAGTCATAAGTTGTTACTGTATTTAACATTTACCTAGTGAGACACTGCGGGTGCCTTTCCACGGTCACCTTGGACAGATGTAGCGGGTGATTTTCGGATGCGGTCACCCTAGAAAGATGTTGACACAATAAATCAATCAACAAAATTTATGAAAATCACCTGTAACATAAAAACAATGAAATATTGTAGTAATATCAGAAAAACAATAACAAAATTTTTGAAATTTAGTTGTTGTAGTCATAAGTTGTTACTGTATTTAACATTTACTTGGTGAGGCACGGGGGTGCCTTTCCACGGTCACCCTGGACAGATGTAGCGGGTGATTTTCGGACATGGTCACCCTGGACAGAAGTTGACACAATAAATAAATCAACAAAAGTTATGAAATTCACTTGTAACATTTAAAAAATGAAATATTGGAGTAATATAAAAAAAAATAAAAATGAAATTTCAGAAATTTAGTTGCTGTAGTAATAAGTTGTTATTGTATTTAACATTTACTTGCTGAGGCACATTAGGTGCCTTTCCACGGTCACCCTGGATAGATGTAGCGGGTGATTTTCTGCCACAGTCACCCTGGACATATGTTGACACAATAAATCAATCAGTAAAAGTTGACATATGGAACTTTATGGAACTTATGCAACTTTACGCAACTTTATGCAACTATGCAACTATATGCATGGAATAGATCTTTTCCTTACCTTTTACAACACGTCTAACTTTCAACCTCTCTTAGTATATCTTGATCATCACTCGAGGAAGATAGATCTGACAGATACCTATTTGGTGGTACCTACACTCGTTAAAACAAGAAGTTAATTTATTGTGCCAATATACGTTTTTGGTACCAACACAGTTGCATATAGTTGCATTTAGTTACATAAGTTGCATAAAGTTGAAATTGCCACACTTATCCGTTGCAATTATAAGTTGCATTGTTGCATAAAGTTGCATATAGTTGCATAAAGTTGCATATATTTGCATATCCCCCGACGCTCAGTGGAGAACTAGATTTGAGACCCATCAAAGAGTTCGAGTGGGGATCGATAGTTTGGAAATCCATGATCTTGAAATTTCACATATTTGGAAAGTGCCTTTAGTGGCTGGTGGGGAATGAAGGAAAGGTTCGAGTTGGCAATAATGTTGGGGTTGTTTGTGACATATATTACAAGATGATTGAGTTGTTGTTTAATCCATTGTATGCATAGGGTGTAATGGTTTTGATGGAGTTGTACAAACTATAAAGGAAAGGGTTGTGGTCTTCTATATGGAAGACTGTGAAGGCATTGAACCTGAGAGGAGACAATGGGATGGAAGGATGGGGTTTCCTCTCTCGATCTTGTCCAAGGACCCAAGACCCATACCCAACACTCAAAATATCCTATTGAGGCCAAGGATACCCCTCTGGAGTTTCTATGTGGTACTTTGAGGCATTGTTCATGGCTCTAGTTGCATATAGTTGCATAAGTTGCATTGTTGCATAAAGTTGCATATAGTTGGATAAGTTGCATATTTGCATATAGTTGCATATAGTTGCATAAGTTGCATTTTTGCATAAAGTTCCTTATAGTTCCATATAGTTGCATAGTTGCATATAGTTCCATATTTGCATATAGTTGCATACAAAATTGTCATATAGTTGCATATAGTTGCATAAGTCGCATATAGTTGCATAGTTGCATAAGTTGCATTGTTGCATAAAGTTGCATATTGCATAAAGTTGAGTAAAGTTTCATAAGTTCCATAAAGTTGCTTAAGTTGCATAAGTTGCATGTTGCATAGTTGCATATAGTTGCATAGTTGCATATTTGCATATAGTTGTATACAGAATTGTTGCAATATAGTTACATATAGTTGCATAAGTTGCATATAGTTACATATAAGTTGCATAAAGTTGCAATATAGTTGCAATATAGTTGCATAAAGTTGCATATAGTTGCATAAGTTGCATTTTTGAATAAAGTTGCTTATAGTTTCATATAGTTGCATAGTTGCATATAGTTCCATATTTGCATATAGTTGCATACGAAATTGTCATATAGTTGCATATAGTTGCATAAGTCGCATATAGTTGCATAGTTTCATAAGTTGCATATAGTTGCATAGTTGCATAAAGTTGCGTAAAGTTGCATAAGTTCCATAAAGTTGCTTAAGTTTCATAAGTTGCATGTTGCATATAGTTGCATAGTTGCATATTTGCATATAGTTGCATACAAAATTGTTGCAATATAGTTGCATATAGTTGAAATATAGTTGCATATGGAATTGTTGCAATATAGTTGCATATAGTTGAAAAATAGTTGCATATAGTTGCATATAGTTGAAATATAGTTGCATATAGTTGCATTGTTGCATAAAGTTGCATATAAGTTGCATAAAGTTGCATATATTTGCATATAAGTTGCATAAAGTTGCATATATTTGCATATCCCCCGACGCTCAGTGGAGAACTTGATTTGAGACCTATCAAAGAGTTCGAGTGGGGATCGATAGTTTGGAAATCCATGATCCTAGAATTTCACATATTTGGAAAGTGTCTTTAGTAGCTGGTGGGGAATGGAGGAAAGGTTCGAGTTGGCAATAATGTTGGAGGGGAGGGCTCTATGGGGGGTGTCTAAACAGATTGATCCAACATGATGTTTTAAGACGTGACAATCTGTCACAGAATGTGTGACTTTATTGGAATTGGCGTCTTTGATTGGTTTAGAGGATGAACAACTATTGAATTTGTGAAAAGGATTTCGGGATCCAACATGATGTTTTAATATATGACAACCTGTCACATAATGTGTGACTTTATTAGAAGTTGCATCCTTGGTTTGGTTTGTAGGATGAACAACTAGTGAATTTACGGTTTTGAGGCCAAGTGGGAGAAGCGATTGTGAGATAAGTGGTGTGGTTTTATCCATTGGAGGAAGAACATGTAAAGATATACATTTATGCATGTTTTAAGTTGTTTAAATGTGCTAGGGTGAGAAAGATAAATAGTATAAATGGTTAATTTATATTCTTTTCCATATTTGAAGAGCGTATATGTATTAATTTTATCATCATAGAGATCCCTACATTGTTGTTGGCATGGGAGACCTAGTATCAAATTAGAACAATCAAGTGGAGAAATGCCACAATCATAGTGTCTTGGTACGTTATTCGACTTGGAAAATTCTTACATAGTCTCTTGTTTCTTCTACAAAGATAGTCTTGTTTCTTCCCATGGTAATGGTCCTTTTTCAAGAAATATCCCCAAATGTACCAAAATTGATGCCCATATATTTTTCTATGATTCATCTTTCTAACCCCTTTTGAATCACCATTAAATGAGCTTCCAATCAAAATTTATAATAATTCTAAGTTGATAGACTTTGTAAAGCCATAATTTGGGGTTTTCTTTATTGTTCGACCTTGCACTTGTTATAGCCTTATCAATTCTAATATTTTATTGATTAGACTTGTATAGGATGTAATATGATATATATTTTATAGGCTTCCATTGATCCCATGCAATTTGGATCTTCCAAGGGAACGTTATAGTGGAATTGTCAAAACCTTTTATTTCTTCCCTATTTTAGGGGATCAAACTTGTATGCCCTATCGCATTACACCTATGGCACTTCAAGATTTGGACCTATAATACCCTACTCCATCCTCTTTCCAATGGCACTAATTTACTTAAATTGAACGACTCAATATTAGATATGAGATTTTTGGTAGAACCTGTGCTTTAAGCAAGGTTTGGGACTAAGAAAAAACACTAACTTCAAAGAATAGAAAGAATAGAACCTATGAGATTTTGAGATTATGAGATTTTGAGAATATGAGATTTTTGGTAGAACTTATGCATAAGAATAGAAATAATAAGTATTTCCACACCCTGATAATGGTAGAAAGTGAATGAATATTGATTCCACTTCATGGAAGTGGCCTCCTTTACACATTATGTTTACAAATAACTCTTGAAAATCCATGGGTACAATTATAAAAAATGAGCCTATCACTTATGAAAACAATAAAAATGCAATGGCCCAATACCTCAAGGATTAACAGGATGACACCATGATGGTGAGACAACCTTTAAGGCATCACTAACAAATGGGGAGGGAATGTCTAAAGAGTTTCAAATCATAGAGACCAATTTCAAACATGTGTTAGACTCTGAACAATAATATCAAAGTTGCCGACTTTTTGATGGCACTAGGGGTTTGAATGATCATATATTTGCTTGTAATACCCATTGGGAAGTTTAGAAAAGCATTAACCTATCCACCCAGTGGATCACATTCAAAGGTACATTATGAGGCACCATACTCAAATGGTATTAGAGAGATAACAAGCGACTATATTTGTGACGTTGGGATGATGTAGTCAATTAGTTCAAGGAAGTACTAGATGAATATCTATATACTGAGAATTTGGCATTTACAAAGTTGATAAGTATTAGATGCTTGAAGGGAGAAATGGTACAATGATACAACTTTGTATTGAAGGATCTTTTTGGTAAGTTGAAATATAATATCTAGGAACTTGTATGCATGTATTGGCTTTGAACTCCAAACTCTAAACTAATAAATAATCATGTTTAAGAAAACAAGTCGACATCATATCAAGAAACCCTAAATATGACCATAGAAGTGGAAGATGACATGGAACCCAATGCACATTATAAAGAACCACAAAAAGAGGATTGGGTCTAGAATTTTTTTATCGAATCCAAGTGACCCTAATTGAACATTTAACATAGGAGGGAACAAATTCTAGTGATAATGGGAAAACCAGTAAAAGAGACAAGAACCTACAGAAGTTGAACATATTCTACTTTTTTTGCACATCCAATACCACTAAACACTATTAAAACAACTCCAAGTTCAACTTGAAAAACCGAGGCTATTTTTTGGATTGCAAAGGAGACTAGGATGATTAGGACAACATTAAGACAAGACACTAATACAAGGAGTCATGAAAAGAACACGGTGTGTATCAAGCCCAAGATAAATGAGGTAGCTCTTCTATGATGGGGTATGGGGAAACATTCCCAACAATTGTATCTTTAGTGTTCCAGGTCGAGTATGCTGTTACTTATGTGGGCTCAATATACAATATTGTCCTTCATTCAAAGATCTACTCCCAAAGTCCTAATAGATGATACAAGTAGTCAATGATGAGGTGCACAATGATGATGATATCCTTCAGATTATCTATTATCATAGTTTTAAAACCCCTACTTCCAATACTCAATTATCCCATCTTGAAATTCTTGAAAATGACCAAATTTGAGGAATTTTAATTTATGGAAAGGGAATTTGGAGCAGAGAACTAAAATTAGGGCACATGGGTTTTGTGAGGAAACCTAATTAATATAACGTAGCATAGTTGTTTTGTTTCCATAACAAAATTTTATCAACTTTTTTTTCATTTCAAAAACTGCTAGACAACTTGCAATATTGGCAAAAAATTACCAAACAATCCCTACAACCATTACATTCCATCAAACCATATTTCTATCAAGAATTTCATCAAACAATTAGCATGCACACTCAAGTGATAGGATAAATAAGTCAAACCATATTTATCCTCTATGTGTGCCCTCCTCCCGTGCGCCCTCTTATGCATGTGCCCTCCTCTGGTGCGCCCTCAAAACCGTGTGCCCTCCTTCGGCCATGTGCCCTCCTCCCATGTGCCCTCCTTCTCCGTGCGCCTCTCCCTCCTTCTCCCGTGCTCCTCTCCTTCCTTCTCCCGTGCTCCTATCCACTCTGTGTACGTGCAACTATGAGCTCCTCTCCACTCTACGTGTGTGCAACTATGAGCTCCTCTCCACTCTACGTGCGTGGAACTATGAGCGCGAGAGTGTAGTTTTCTAAGTTTGATTTTGATTTTTATTTTTTATGTTGTTTTTTTTTGTTTAATTATTTATTTATATATAATATAATATATATAATTTATAAATT
>ML787223.1:503072-539764 GCA_009831015.1 Picea engelmannii | reverse complement strand
AAGAAGTTTAATCTGAAAAAATTAATTACAGTGTTGTTCAATGAACAAGATAAATTTACAGTGTAAAAAATATTTAGAAGAGGAAAAGTCCAAGCAACCAACCTCGTTCAACTTCCAAAATTGTTAAGACTCTTACAATCCTAACTTCAATGCATATTTTACATATACAAATGACTTATTCTTGGCATTATCCATGTCAGATTACATTTTTCTTATTAAAACTTACCAAGATAACATGTTCTGGGCAAGAAATACACCAGAGTTTGGAATATGGAAAATTACAAGGTCCTTTCCTTCATTAGCAGAGTCGGTCTTGAAAGGGTGTCCCCAAGTCAAAAATATAACAAAAATCCCAACAATGGAGTTAAGAAATGGACGATTATCACAATTCCTTAACAACACCAACACTGATTTATTTCCAAGCTCCTTCCTCTCCAATGCCCGGATCCTACATCCCTGACAGTGTTAAAACTGGGTATGAGGTGCATATTGATGAACTCCAAATTGCATTTTTTTGTTTTTTAGTACTTTGATTTGGGTTTATTTAGATATAAGGTCTTAGGCTTTGGAGACCCTAAAGTAAAGAGTTTAAAAAAAATTGTGGTTTTGGTCTTCGGTGAAACTCAGTGTGAAGTGGGCAACGGTGTATCCATGATTTTGATTTTGAGAATCTGTGACAAAACTCAGTGTGAAGTGGGTAGCGGTGTGTTCATGATTTTGATTTTGAGCATCTATGTTTTCACAATAGTGGATAACTCGTATGACAAAATGGAATTTCGATGTGCACAGAATTGGCTGCTAGATACAAATAACCCTAGCAAATATGTTTCATATAGAGTTAGTAATTTTTTTTGAGCTTATTTTCTCACATTATTATTGAAGCCACTTGATTGCAAGATCAACCATGTGGGACATTACTACTGAATTTTGGTTTGACATGAAGTGAATTGTGCAGTAAATCATCGCAAGAACTTCAGTTAGAATTTAATTTCGTTGGAGTTCGGTGTTAGGGAGATATGCATGTTTTCAGACTATATTAATTTCTTGTTTAATATAATTAGTGATTAGGTGCAACATTCATGGAATTTGGCTATAAGAACAATGGAATAGCTTCTTTAAGTGTCGTGCATTATTGTTGACTTTTAATTTCGCAAGAGGCGAGTTGTGTAGAACCAGATTAAGTCATTTGTAAGTTGATATTCAAGCTTTACATGGGGTGAGTTGTTCCAACATAATGCCTTCCGACCTTCAAAATTTTAGCATTGAGGAAACATTGATGTACCTCACTCCCTGCACGTCTATAAAATAAAATTTAAGAGAGTATATCTATCTGAAATTGTTACTTTTATAATTAGTATGCAGGCTACGATAAGGGAGAGCATCCCTGAGTAACTCTCAAGACTATGACTTGTTCTAATATTGTATTCATATTTAATGTCTGGGTTCCAACCCTGCGACTATGTGGCGTCTCATTCAGGTCTGCGTTCCTTTAGGCTTTTAATCCTTCTTCAGGTATTACAAATTCAAATGAATTTATTCTAGTTTGTTGAAATATACAAAATTAGCCAAACATTCAAATGAATTTATGCTAGTTTGTTGAAATATAGAAGATAATACAAACATTCAAGTTTATATCTGGCTTTTTATTTCTCCAAGATTCATGCGAGGTGAAGATTTGAATAAGTTATACAACTAGTTAAGTTTGTAATTTGCTATTTACTCAGTAAATGAATTCTACATGGTTTTCATAACAATATTCTGTATTTAAATCTCACAAACTTGTGCATAGTATATTAAAAATAAAAACCCATATAATATAACACAACTACATGAAACTGTATTCACAGAGTTTTTTTCATACATACCTGTTGAACTCTCTCGACAACAAATGAGCCAGGGTTTGAAGAATTCCCTTGCAGTGATTTCGGGCTGTGAAACAAGCTTCGAATATAGTAACGGACTGGAATGGCCATCCAACCGAGTACGATAGGAATTCATAATTTTCTTCAAGTCAAAGGATCACACAAATGGAAATACAATCTAGTGGTTACCATGGATGACCCAACTCTCCTATTTGCCAACGTAGGTATGCTATTTTCCGTATAATCCTCTTAGAAATCTATGAAATTGAAATTATTCATTGATTTTAGTTATTTTTGGATAAGAAGGTTTTTACAGTTTTATTTGAATCTAGAAGGTTAAAACTGATGGCATTGGTGAGAGTTTCATTATGTAAGAATATGATTAGGACACCTCAATAGTACCTTTCCTTTTCTATTCATACAGATGGTTCATCAACTGCTACATCGACTTTGCCAACCGATCCTGGAGCTAGAGGGTTCCATACCTCTTCGCGTATATTTTCATTAGTGAATATTACCTTGAATCCTAAACAATTACAAGATCGAAGCATATTATCATTGATGAATATTTTTTGCTGTAATTGCATGGGAGGCTTTTTAGTGCTACCCGTGTTTGGGTGAACCTTCCTAATAAGTCGGGTGAAGAGATGGCTCAGTTGGCAACTAAAGGTGAGGAGAATGAAAATGTGTAACCACAGGATCACCCTGGATCTTATTCAGCCTGCCCTGTAGAAGGCATAGATCCTGTAGTAGTGAATAACATGAACAATGTTCAACATCTCGACAGTAGGATCAAAATAAATATAATAAAAGGTAATAAATAATAGAAACTCCTACTGGCCATTTTCTTCCACCTTCTCATAGAGTCGTACGTGGACATTACCGCTCATACAAATGGATTCAAATGTTACTCCAGATGAGTGTGGGGATTCAGGCATCATTGAATCTCTCTTTGAATAGAGGATTCAATGATCATTGTAGTGGATTGTGGAATGGGCTATTGTTTTCAAATATTCAAGTGAATTGCAGTTCGAACCAAGGCTTCCACCCCTCAGATACCTAGTCTTGTGTTTTGTCAAGCTTTGTCATCAAGTAGAGATAGAGCACATGTTGCCTTGAAAACTTGGCTTGAGACCCAATGTGTACACCTTCTCAATCTAGATTAGAACATGACTACTTGCTAGGGACATGATTGTGAACAATGGTATTATGCATTTGTCATACGATTCAGTCTCTCTTTCAGTTGTGCAGGTTAATGTGTCCTTTTACTGGTTCTTTCAACTCACATACCTACTTGGAAATTGTCATATGCCATGAGAGCACCCTTCTAGTTTAAGTGATAACTAGCATAAGCATGCCACTTGTGTCCTCCAAGTTATATGGAAATCATGAGGTAGGTGCATCTTTAAGTTGTTTTGTTGGTTATGTTTTGCTCCTTTCATTATGCTGTAACAACTTTCCTTTCATTATAATCCTTTGAGCAATATTCTGAAGCCTTTGGAAAGAACCCGTAATGGATATGGAAAGTTGTTTATACATATGTCCAACACGCTTAAGTATTATTATATCGATGCTTGGGGACTTCCTTAAAAAATGCCCATGATGCATGGTTTAAACTTTATTAATAATTTTGAAAGGCATTTAATATGTTCATAAAGACTTCTAAATTGATCCATAATATGCTTTTAAAGTGCGTCCATACTACACTTAGTGTTATAACCGTTTTTAAAATCCTCTTATATTATCTAGATTTAACATATCTCCATTAAAAATTGTGTACCTTAAATTTTGCAAAATTCAACTTATATCACTTTAAAAACAATAATTACAATTATAGTAAATAAATTCAAATGATAATTTAACATTTAATTTAACAAGTTACAAATTCCAAACTACTTCACTACCCCACACGTGTACCAACTATTATTTGCAATTATAATCTACTTGATTCATGAATAGTACAAAAAATTAGATTCTATCTTTATCCAAGGTAACATTCTGGCTTTTATTTAAACAAAATGTTGGAAAACCAATGTTCGACTTGAATTTAAATACTTGAACATCCACGTTACACTTACTATGAAAAGTTATAATTCGTGAATACAGTCTAATCAATAATCAATTCAAAATGTGCAAGAATTTTTTTCCCTTTTTTGTTTGTTAGTTTGTCCGTGATTCGTGGGACTAACCTGTGGTTAATAAACTGCGACTCAGGGGTATCTAAGACGTCACTAACATGTGGTTAACAAACCGTGACTCAGGGGCATCTAAGTCGTCAAAATCACCCGGGGATCGGATCGCACCTGGCCTGAGCCACACCAACCCTTAACATGGCTGGATTTTTTGTCCCTGCAGGTTTAGAACCGGTGACTTTAACATCACAGAGTGGCTTAACAACACACTCCGTCACTGACTGTTCTACACCTCAGGGACTCAAAATATACAAGAATTAAAACACATGAATCTATCTATATTCGAAGGTAAACATGTCTATTTTATTTTATTTTCATTTATAAACAATTTTATATTTATTTTTAATTTAATTTATGTAACAAATTAATTAATTTCAAAAATGAAAAAGTTGAAAACCCATTTTAACACAATTTTATATATACATATAAAATTGTATATAAATGAAAATAAAATAAAATAGAATAGACATTCTTACCTTCAAATATAAAATTTTATAATACATCATGAGTGGGCCTAATGGTTAAGAACATGTGTTTCCTCTTAAGAAGTCATAAGTTCAAATCCAGAGGGGAGTAGAGTATGTATACCTCTGTATACTTTACCAGTCAAATCCATGAGACCTATCACACTCGTTGCTCACTGACATCGCTAGATTCCAACCAAAAAAAAATATTTCATAAACCAAGTAGCCAACACAAGTGCTTGCAACAAAATCTCAGATTTCTATGAGAGAATTAAAAAAGTCTCGGATTTCTATGAGAAAATTAAGGAAGAACACACATAAAACACATTAATCCCTACTGTCAAATATCTAATATATCTTACGATTAATCCCCTCAGTCATAAATTCAATTTGAATTTCCTTTCAACACAAAGTTATATAGTCAGAGTTATACAATCGAATCCCTTTCTTGCAGGTCTGAGATCCAAGTGATATGATTAAATTACAGTCCAGATCTGAAGAATTGGGTCGCATTAATCCACAGAATGATCCAACAATAGGGATCATGCACAACCATGCAACACCTGATCTATATGTATTAGAGTTAGCTGAATTCTCTAATGTTCTTGTGTATCAAAGTATATGAATTTGAGTTATATTTACTAGGGTTAGTTGAATTCTCTAATGTTCTTGTTTCATTTTGTTATTGCTTTTTTTGTTTGTAGAGGGAGCTTCCAAGGATGTGTCTTAATGAATAGATAATTAATTAAATTAGCATGGATAAATAATAAAATTAGCAAATGAGGGTAAAATATCCATGGTACTCATGTTTGATTTTTGGCCCTTTCCCCTTTAACACGTTTACCAAGTTGAACCTCCAGTTTCACCTCAAAGCCAGATTCAATATTAGAATGAAACCTAGTAGTATGTCTCCTCCGATCTTCGAGCTTGAAAGTGTGGAGCAGAGTTTCACGTGGAAAGAGGGGGTAACTACTCCAACCAAAACCTTTCTTTCTTTTCATCTTTGTTTCAAAATAGAGTCAATTACAATATCGAATTGAGGAACTGATGCTTGTAAAAGTATGATATATGTTATTGATCCAAAAAATATGGACCTACGATACATAAAAATAAAATTCATTTAACATGCAAAAAGGAATTATCTTGGCGGAATAACATCTGGGTAAAACATTGCAGAATTGGAGCATTGCCTCTCGACAACATTCCCTCTCTCCGTAAAGCCAGAGCGATGAATAGATAGAAGTATTGTCTCTCTCCATAGAGCCAAGGCGATGAATAGATGTGCCTGGTTATGAATAACATGGCAATGGTTATGAATGGTAGGGCTATGAATAGGCAATTAATAGACAACCAAGGCTATGAATTCACAGCCAAGGCAATGAATAGACAACCATGATAGTGTATACATAGATGTGTTAAATATTAGTTTTGAATTTATTTTAATTTCAATATAATTTTTATTAAGAATCCCCCAAGTTAGACCGTGGAAATGTGAGAAAATTTGAAGTCAATAGGTGAATTAATAGTGAGTCAATGCTTGACTCATACCAACTCATCCCTATAGTCCATGCAAGACTAATAACACTGACAATTTTACAAACATTAAATTTATTATATAAGAAAATTATTGTTTACCTTCTTTCTTTTCAACTTTGTTAAAAATATAAGAGAAAACACAAAGAAGATGAGTACATATGAAATGGATTATTCTTCTCGGCACAATTACCATGCTTTACAAGAACAAGCTATCAATGTCTACAACTATAAATCATCCCATCTTAAATGTCATATTAGTTCACCATTTATTTAGTTGATTGATCAAAATCATATTGGGTAGCACACCTAACATTCGACATGATCCAAACTTGAATTAATAACAAAAATATATATTATGTTTGTTAATTTATGTTTTTAGTAAATTTATATTATATTATATTTTTAATTAAAAATTATCGTTAATTTTTTATATTATATGCATAAAAAATTTGCAACAGTTTTTGGTAGGGGTTTGTCTCGAGGGAAACCATAACCCTTACCAATAGAGAATCATCAGAATTGTTCATGACTATCATGATTATCTTATCAGAGTTTTGCAACCAACATTTTAAAAAAGAGACTATAAACTTGGCTAAACCACCTATCATTGTCCATGCTATAAAAAAAAACTAAGAAGAGACAAGACGAAACATACATCATGCCTGCGAAGAGTGAGGTCCATCATCTTTGAAAGCTTCAACAAACAAGTTAGTCTCCATGCTCTGTTCTTGAGCAGTGTCACTATAATGAGGGTCATCATTCAGGATATTGGAGTTTGTCCAAGTACCATCTAATCCTAATGAAGAACTTTGTTGCTCGGATGTGCATGCCTCCTCCCTAACCCGTGAGATCGAGATACAAATACCGAAGACCACTTTGCACATGGATTCAATTTTTCCTTCGAAAATTTGAATTGTGTGGAGAATATCTTGGATCCCCCCCCTTGTGTTACCCAGATCTTAGGAAATTAATGTTTTTACTAGCCAATATATCTTTGCTAGTTTGAAAAACTTATTCCTCCTGGTTCTTGAATAAACCGGGTCTTTAACCCAACCCTCACCTTCCTACAAAATTTGGTCCTTCGAGAGGGTTTGTTGCTTAGCTCGGAATTCCTTTCTATCTCCTCTACCTCCCTTATCCTTTGCTGAGACTTTTCCCTTGAACAACTTCTCTACTTCATAGGCATCCTCTGTAACTATGGATGATAACAGTAGATCCTTTGAGGTTGAGGGTCTGCCCACCATTGCCCCAACCTTCCTTTTACACACCCCTACACTCTTACTTGAAATACAAACCATACTATCACAAGATAACCCCCAAAAAATATGCCGGAACAACCACCCAGGATATGGTCTATAATCGAGGGAAGAAAAGAGGTGAGATACCAACCAAAGGAGTAATAGTGCCTTGAAACTTGTTATTTCAGTGGAAACAAAACTAAAACCTCTCTCAAACACTACACTCTAAAACATAATGAAACCCTTAGTCAAACACCACCAAATCCCAAGGATGAAATACCGCTTACCATGAGCTAACACCAAAAAAGACCGTGGGGGATCCATATTCTAGCTCATTCTCTTTCTAGCCAAAAATCCATCAATGAGCCTGACTTTAACAGAGTTTCATTCCAACAATCTCTAGAGAGATTGTTTCGCCCATACACAACCACTATTGCTTGAGAAACTTCCTCCTTCTGCCACTTTGCACTATCATACTCCCCACTACTGTAGACGTTCAAGAGGTCAAGTTTGAAATCAAATCCACCAGTCGCATCAGTGTACCCATGACCCTGCATGGATCTGGTTCTCATCATGTTTGTAGTAGGTTGGAGAGAGAATTGTCCTCCCCCTCTCATCCTTGCCTTAGTCCCTCATTGGCACCCGTACCTCCCACATGCACTAGACTTGACAGGTCATCAATGATATGCGAGGCAATAGTCGAAAGACTTGTTTGAGCCCCACCTACAAACACCCCATCTGGGTGAGTCAATTTAATTTAATGAATAAAAAAAATACACATTATATATATTGTTGTTATTATTATTATTATATTTAAATTTTTATAGTTGTTTAAGTTGGTTGCATTTTACTTGTAGTTAAAATAAATGTGTTTTTATATTTGTAAGCTAAATTTTATTATAATGTATATTTAACATTACAACTTTAACATTTTTCTAAGGTTAATAAAATTTTTGGGCACTGTGTACTGTTCGGGGAAGAAAGTCGATCTCTCTCTAAGCCTAAGAAGAGTGAGGTCATCGGTACCTTGGCATAGCCACAAGATCTCAATTAAGAGCTTAAACATGTTAGTTACAGGGATTGAACTTGGGTGGAGAGGTTAACAATCAATTCTCTCAACCACCAAGGCTAGACCTAATTGACTACATTTTAACTTTTTTTTTTTTTTGTAAATAAAAAAGATTGCATTACCTTACGCTATCAAAAAAGTGACCCATGTCTGAAAATACATCAAAACTCACCACTTGTTTTGCCACATGCATGGAAACCAAAACAGGTGGTTGACATTGTTCAAGGACCAACTGGTGAACCAAAGTCTGTTTTCAATAAAAAACATTTTAACTAAAACATTATATTGTATTGTACTTGTATTATAACTTCTTGAAGTTACATAATATAATGTACTTGTATATCTTCAAATGATTTTGAGATGTAGATCTGCTGTGTATTTATCACGGATACACTTTATATAGACATTTTTATGACATGGATCTACAGTGTACTTTATTGGCAACCATGCTTAGTTCATCCCGAGCATGGGTATGCTCGCCTCAGAGAGATTATCATTGTTTTGCAGATGGTACACTCCCGAACTCTGGTCCCAGGCTCACTTGAATCTATGCCTTCCCATTGGTAAAGATATTGTAATGTATTTCGGCCATCATTTTCTCTTCTGACCTCACACATTAGGGGGCATATTTTATAGTCCAAAAATGCCTTACCTATGGATACATGGCATTAACCTTTCCACTTACATAGTTTGCCAAATTATTGCTGAGGATTCTTCTTAAAAAACCATTTTTTGGAACATGTACGCACCCTGCTCAACTAATAGCCCGCGTACATATGCGAGATGCATGCTAGTTAGCTCGAGTTTACCTCCAAAAATTGCAAAAATATAAACTTGCAAGGAATTCGGCGGAGTTTACAGGCTATCGAGGGTTTCCCAACCATTTTACCCATTGTAGACCGTCCCCAAACCGAATAACCATCTTTTTCTCATATAAAAATAGGTCTTGGGTCTCATTTACAACAACAAGAAAGAGAATAAGAAAACTCTTCCAAAATCCCTTCCCCTTCTTAGCCCAAGTTTTGCACCCCTTTCTGAGATTTGGCCTCAACATTCCCCTCTATCCCTTTCTCCTTATACAACCCTTTCCCTTTTCCCAAGAGATCAGTTGGTTGTGAGAGGAAAGCATGGGAATGATGCACTTGGAGCCACGATAGAGGAGCCTGGACCTGGTTCGCGTAGTGTTCGCCGATGAAGGTTGTAATCTTTTTGATCTTAATATTGAATAAAAGAGTTCATTCCTGTCCCAAAACATTGTGTCTATATGATTTTATTGATTTATGAATTTATGTCTATATCTGAATATTGAAAGTGATAAGTAGAGATCATATACGTTGTAGCATTGTTTTTCTAAGCTTTTGCAGGTCAACTTTGGGAGGAGATCCGCAATCTAGGAAGTTGCAGAGGAGAAAGAAGTCTACACCAGACGCACGGACCAAAGGTGCACCTAATGAGCTTCTTTCCTCTCTCTTGTCTTCCAATTTAGATAGTTTTGGGGTAGATTAGGAATATAACTGTCTTTTAAGGGAAGTCCGTGCTTTTCCTGTACCTCGACCCAGTATAGGGGGATTTTTCCCGCTAGAATTCCCTTTTCTCTGCTTGTCGTTCATGCAAAATACGACTGTCCAAAAACTGTTGTAACTGCCCACATTAAGTTTCTCTCTGTTCTTGCTTGCTTGACTTACACACTTCCCCAATCTAATTGTACTAAGGCCCCATGCTCCTAATAACTATGGCATGTGACTCCTCACACCCACCCTCTTACATGCATTCAATGATTGGCTTTGGGTACAATCAATCATAAAATTAGAAGGTTCATATACCAATAGTAATTTTAAGAAGTGGGTTGAATTAATAGACATGGGTAATTCCCCCTTGGACCCTTCTCTTAGACATTCTCTTAGACTCTTCTGTCACTTTTGGATTAATCAACCCCCATCTCTGTCCATGTCCCCCAACAACTGGCATACAATTTTATTTATTAAAATTCATAAATACAATTAGCATATACATTGCTTGGTCGTGACCATACATTATATCTACATTAAGAATTAATTAAAATGGGGATTATAGTGGCGATGTTACATTTCCCCTCCCCTACAATTATGCACCTTCCTTGGTGCACACACTCTCTCTCTATATATATATCACAATACCAAGAATACAATTTCTGCAATTTTACAACTCCAACAATAGTTCCAACCAAAATCTCACGTTCCTCTCAATCCGCTAACCCAAAAAATGTACCCCCTTCACTGGCCTCAATCCATCAGGATGTACCATTCTTTTCTTAGGCCCCCCAATGTAGGTTGTCTAGGACTCTAAGATGTGGTTTCGAAACTCTAGCTTCTCAAAATGGAGTCTTGCATCCTTATATTCTGTTTTCGTCAAAATTTACAAAAAATTACGGGTATTCCTCCCGCATGTTTTCTTCATGCTCCCATGTTGCATCTTCAGGACTGTAGTAGGTCCATTAAACCTTTATCGACCCTATGGCTTTGTTCCTGAGCAATTTGACTTTCTGGTCCAAGATGCATACTGGTTCCACCCAGAAATCACCTTCATGTTCCACCTGAATGACAGTCCAATCAATTATTTGGTTAAGGTTAGGCACATATTTCTTTAATAATGATACATTAAATAAATTATGCACTCTCATGGATGAAGGAAATGCTAGCATGTATGCAACCAACCCTATATTTTCTAGGATTTCAAAAGGCCCACAATATCTTGCTGCCAACTTTGGGCAGCTTCCTAATCTTAACAAACTTTTCTTCGCTTTCACTTTTAAAAATACATGTTCACCCACTTTAAAATATCTAAAAAAATTGTTCTTGTTTGCATACATTTTATACCTATCTTGGGAATCCTGTAAATTCTGCCTGATCTTGGCCATTTGTTCTTCCATTTCCCTCAACAAATATGGACCGATGACAACTTTGTTTGTTGGATTATCCCAACTCACTAGTGCGTTGCACTTCTCGCCATACAATGCTTCAATTGGACCAATTTTTAATGAGGCATGATACCCATTATTTTAAGAAAATTCCACTAAGTGGAAATAATCCTCCCACTTTGATGGCTGGTCCATCACATAAAATCAGAGCATGTCCTCAATTATTCTATTATTCCTCTTTTTTTCCCATCTGAATATTGGTGATACATTGTACTGAGATTTATATTTGTCCCAAATCCTTGGAACAAACCTTTCCAAAAATTGAATGTAAACTTGGGATCTCTGTCTCGAACTATTGCCTTAGGCACCCCGTGTAGCCCGACAACTTATTTCATGTAAATTTATACAATATTTGTTGCCTTGTGTGTTGTCTTCACATGAATAACATGTTTTCCCTCAATTATATTATCCACCACCACCATAATGGAATCATGATACTTCACTATTTTAGGCATATTTATAATAAAATCAATTGTAACTACTTCCCACTTCCATTTTGGAATGGAGAATGGTTGTAACAACCCAGATGGATGCCCATGTTCAGTATTCACCTTTTGGCACTCTAGACATCTGGCTATGTAATTAACCACTTCTTTCTTCATTCCCGACAAAAAGTATTGCCTCTTCACAATTGCAATTGTTTTCTGATATCCTAGGTGCCCAATATATGGCACATTGTGCATTTCCCTTATTACTGTATTTTTCAAATCATTCAAATAGTCATACTCACTAAGGAATTCTAGCCATATTTTTTGTTTGGTATTTAATGTGGGCTGTCCAAGAAAATATTTCAGACCATAATGGTCTGTCCTTAGCTCAAATGTCCTCCTCATGAGGTAATGTCTCCACATTATCAATGCATGAATAGTGGCTGCTAATTCCAAGTCATGTGTGGCATAATTCCTCTCATGCTCTTTTATTTTTCTGGACTCATAACATACCACATGATCATTTTGTGTGAGGACTCCACCAAGACCTTCCTTGCACACAATGAAATCTTCATCCAGATCTACAATCTTCAATATTTGTGTACTATTCAATATGTATTTTAGTTGTTGAAATCTTTATTCACATTTGGGATTCCATTCAAATTTCACTCCCTTCTTTTGCAAAAAAGTGATTGGGCTTACAATCTTTGAATTTTATGAATCTTCGTTAATACCCTACAAGACCCATGAATGATTTGAACTCTATAACATTTCTTGGTGTTGACCATCCTCTAATGCCTCTATATTCTCAAGGTCAACTGGTATCCCATCGACTGAAATAATATGACCCAAGTAGTGAATCTTCCTTTGATAAAAGATGATATTACTTAGCTTGGCATACACCTCGTGTTCTCTTAAAACTTGAAACATCATTCTTAAATGATTCTCATGTTCCTCTTCTGACTTAGAGTATATGAGTATATCATCTAGGAACACAATTACAAACTTGTCTAGGTATTCCATGAACACTCCATTCATCAACCACATGAAAATAATTGGGGCATTTGATATCCCAAATGGAACTACTATAAATTCATAATGCCTGTATCTTGTCATGAACGACGTCTTGTTGATATCCTCTTTCTTTATCCTCGCTTGATGATAACCTGATCTCAAGTCAATCTTGGAAAATATTCTTATACCCTTTAGTTGATTAAATAGATCATCAATTATTGGCAAAGGATATTTGTTCTTTATGGTGACCTTATTCAACTATCTGAAATCAATACACAACCTCAAGGTTCCATATTTCTTCTTTACAAAAATAACTAGGGCACCCTAAGGTGACACACTTGGGAATGTATACCCCTTCTTTAACAACTCTTCAAGTTGTATATGCAAATCTTTCAATTCTGGTGTTCCCATTATGTAAGGTGTCTTGGACACTGGGGCAGATCCTCACACCAAATTGATAGAGAAATCAATGTCTTTATTTCGTGGAAATATTGGTATTTCCCCAAAAACATCTTCAAAATCCCTCAAGACTAGATGGTCTTCAGTGCTTGCCACTTTATCTCTAGCTGCCTCTTCCATATAGGATGCAAAAATATGACATCCCTTCCTGAAATTCTTTTTCAGCTGCATAGCTGAAATTTATCTAACAACTACAACTCTTGAAATTCCTTGAACCTTGCCTCGATGCCCTTCTTCATCAAGACATGTGATTGTATTTTTGTAAAATTCTAGGACAACATGGTGTTTTTCCAACCAATCCATGCCAATTAGACAATCATACAAACCCAATGGTATGATGTTCACATCTACCTTTGTGTTGAGTCGATTTGTGTCTATTGGACAATCTTCAACTATCTCATTGATTTTCCTCTTAGCCCTCGTGGCTAACTGAACTAACCAATATTTATTATGCTTACTCTATTTTCAAGTGAAATATTTCAACAATATTAGAGTTTCTGTAACTATGGATAGCTCCAAAATCAATTAAAATTTATATGGGCTAGTTATCAATCTTACCTTCCACTTCAATCATGAGGGATTGATATCATTCTTTCTTGTTGTCCAAGGCTGCATAAATCCTTGGCATGTTTCCTCCCATGTATTCAACTGTTTAAACCTCTTGAATGTTGTGGAAAATCCTCATTATTTCTCCTTTGTGAGGGAAATCCATATATAAGTGATTTCCCTCACATCCCAAACATTGTACATGCTATTGCATTGCCCTTTTCCCAAATGAATATGCAAACTTATGCTCATTTTGGGTTAACGATGTTTGCTGATTTGATTGGGATTTTTTCTTTAAAAAGGGCGGCTTAAAACATTTATGCATTTGATCCTTTTTACCCTTCATTCCAAGATTTTTGGAAAACTATCCTTCCTATGCTCTACTCATAAGTATGCCTTTCTCTCCTCATGGCTTCCTCCAAAGTCTCAGTGTTATCATATTGTATCTTGTCATTGTAGAAAGAAGGTAACACACTCAAAAACCTTTATATTTTGACTTTATCATCCTTTATGAAGTCCACATACTTCAACAATTCAAAGAATCTCTTCTCATATCCATCCATTGTCATGCTTCCCAATTTGAGCTCAAAGAACTCTTTCATATTTTTTTCATGGTAATTTTCGAACAAATATTTCTCTTGGAAATATCCGTTGAACCGCCTCCATGACATATTCTTCTCATCAAGGTGTTTGGATTGCTTAAGCTTATCCCAATGCATGAATGCCTTTACTTACAAGTGGTAGGTTACAAATATAGCTTCTACCCTTGAGGGGTAATCATGTAGTTGGAAATATTTCTTTATTTCCAACAACCATGCCTCGACCTCTCCTCCCTTCCCACGCTCACCATTTAAATTTGGTGGCTTGATTTTCCTGAGTTCACCTTGCAAGATGTCTACCTCAGGAATTCTTCTCTACCTCTTGACAAGAGACACACTTGGAATACTCACTGAACCTGAACTTGCATGATATCTCTTAGTGTATTTCCCTTGGGAATGATGATGCCTACTCATACTCCTTGACTGTCTATCATTCCCATGATCATTCCTTTTTCTATGGGATCTAGATGAGGTCACTTGTCTAGAACTAGTTGCTTGCTTTGTACTAAAGTCTTTATTGGTTTGCTTCTATAGCATGTTCAGACTCTGAAGTATCTCTTCCCAAGCCTTCATAATCCTTTCATTATTATCCCTATAACTCTGCACTTCTCTCTACAGACTTCTCAGAGTTACATGCTCATGCCTGCCTCTTCTTCCATTAGAATATGTCTTAACATTTCCCATGCTGATATGAAGACCTCTAATATCCTCCTCATGGTCACAATATCCCTAGGAATCTTCCATATCTTGAGTCCTCATATAAGAAACAAAAATTATTTTCATATACCTCTAATTCTGCAAGAAATGTGCATGTAATAATTATTGTTAGAACATGCATACTATTAAACATTCCATTAATTAGAATGCAGATTATTCTTCATCTCAATTTATGAAGAGAATAATGCACCAAGTCAAAATTTGTTTCCTTAGACACATTCTTCTCTGAAACAACTCTCTAATGATTATACTCATGCCTCATTCTAAGTTTTGAGAAAAATGTTACAACATTCACAAGTTGCAATTTTCCACTCATTGCTCTGTTTTCACTGTTGTAAAATTGCTTTACTATTTTATGAGAATTTTTTAGCTCCCAACTCAAAAATATGGGTAGATAGATATATTCTCCTCCTCAATACCTTTCTAGCTACTATTTGTTTTCTCAAATCTGAGCTCCGAGTTGAAAGTTATGGTCCAGAGAAATTTAGAATGTTTTTCCCATTTTATCACTTATGCTACATGTGTCTTCTTTCTCTTCATGCACATTTTTATGTACCTAGATTCCAAATATGGCTCCATGGATGAATTCTATTGTTCATAATATTTCCATAGACTGATCCTACACACCAAACAGACTTCTGAGCAAGGAGCTATGCCCTCTGGAAGTAAACTGGTACTGAAGATATACCCTGTACTGTTTCAACTGTAACTTTCTCATACAAGCTCTATTTTGCGTTTGGGATATATTATTGGAATCTCTCTCCAAGTTATTTTATTCAAGTTGCAAGAACTTTATGTGGTGCCTTTGGCACTTATAGTTTCAAAAATTTGAACTCCTAAAAACATTGTTTAGGGCCTCAAAATGCCCCTGCAAGTGAATGACCTTTGAAATTAATAAAATTTCGTAGAAAAATTGATTGCTTTATTATTATAACAATCTTTTAATCTGCACCGTTGATCTCAAATTTGGGGGTAATCTCGGTCGTTGATGCACTAAACCTTCCCAAATCCTATGGATGAATCTACATCGTTGATCATCGACTTGAAGAAATCTAGACCATTGATCTGAACTCTATCGGTGATCGACGATCGACACTTTCCTTTGGACACACACCGCACTATGCAAAAACTGTTGACTCGACCATCGAACCCTTCCTTTAGAAAATGACTTGTAAGACATCAGTAAATCTGCTGACCCGACCATCCATCGTCGATCATCGACGATTTCCCATGGACGCATGGAACACTTTGTTGATTCGACTGACCCAATCATCGATCATCAACCATTTCTCTTAGCAACCATTTTTTTCCCATGAATCTTTCCGAACCCCAATCATTGGTGATCGGACATTCACCATTTCTTTTGGAAACCAACTTGTTTACAAATTTTTTCGAACCCTAACCATCAATGATGAACCATTTCTTGGATGATGTGGAATGCCACATGGATGCTGACATGACACTCTAGTTGAGTTGGCATGACATGTGCCTGACACATGGATTCTAACATGGAAACTTGGTTGATGTGGCATGACACATGGATGTTGATGTAGCATGACATGTGGATATTGACATGGAAAGACACATCATCTTCCTCTTTTCTTTCATCAATGATCCACCATCTCTGTTGGATGAATTGAACACATCACGAAATCTACCCACCCCTGATTATCAACCATCGACAATATGTGATTTCCTTTAGATGCATGAAATACTTCGCCAATTTCTATCGATCCCCTATCATCGACCATCGATGATAAGAGATTTCCTTTGGTCGAACCAAACTCTTCACCAAACTCCCCGATCCGATCACAACCATCAACAATTTTTGTTGGAAACTAAAACTATTTCTCAAATCTTTCCAATCCGACCATTGACCATTGACAAACTCTTTTGGCGAACTCCAATGCTTAGAATTTTTTGACCAAATATCAGATGAATCTAGGCCATCAATCTTCCATTCAGAATGACCTTGACTATTGATATGATCCAACTTCCAAACGACCAAAAACAAATACAGAGCATTGATCTATCTCATTTTCCCAACTTTTGAAAATGAATCTCGGTCATCGATCTACTAGACATTGCCAAACTTTGAAAAACCTTATAAGTTTAAAAATCTATTTACAATGAATCTGGGCCATTGATCTCAAAATCAAATGCGATCTTGACTGTCAATCCATCAAACTTCCCCCAATTCTTCAACAACCATTAAAACATGATTTTTGACCTTTTAAGTCGAATTCAACTCTACAACTCTACATATTGATGCCCCATATCATCTCTTCAACAATTCTGAGGCATTTACACTCAAATTTGTGGATTTCACTCTAATTTTCTCCTTTTTTCCCAAATTTGTCACAGATCGAAATCTGTAACAACAAATCTGCCCATATTCACACTGTTTCTTGGCCCATATGGGTCCAGTGTTGAACCATAAGCTCTGATACCAATCTATAATGTTCCCCAGCCCAGCTGAGGACCATTACATGTGGAAATACTCATAAAATTAATTTTTTCTGCTAACTAATCCTGTAGCTTACTAGCTACATGAAAACATACAGTTTGAACCATTTGTTGATACCATGAACTAGATGCATCTACAACATTCTAAAATAAACATAAAATGCAACTAATAAACTCAAATACAACAACATATAAAGCGTTCTCAAAGATAGAGTTAATACACAACAATTAGACTCATAATGCAACATAGAAACAAGATAAAACAGTTATCTTTTAAAAACAGTTGTAAAACCAATTGCTTGGGATGGATGTTCCACCCAACCATAGAATTGTTATTCCAAATATCAACAACAATTCACCCCTGAGCTGGGGCTAGCAATCCACAAAAGAGGGTGGTCTCTCACTATCGACTCACAACTCATTGACATTCTCCTACAACTATTCATATTTTCCACCAACTCTCTTCCTCTTGACCTTCCCAACCTAAGGAATGTACCCCTTCACTGCTCTTATTCAATCGTGCATCCCATCCGTTTATCATGGTCTCTCTGGTATAGGTAACTAAGAATCTCACTACTGGGAAACTCAAGGGAGCTCACTGCTAGGAAAACTAGGAAAATAACAACAATCACTTGTTTTTATAGTGAAAATCACACATGAGTTCACTCTTTAGGCCTGACAACCAGGATCTTAAGTCTTCTTCTCCAAATACACTCTAGAATTCTTCCTCCATGGTTTCTCTAGCTCCAAAGCTCTTCTTCCCTGTTCTCTGCTTGTTGTTCATGCAAATTATGACTGTCCAAAAACTATTGTAACTACCCATAAGAATTTCCTCTTTTTGCTTGCTTGACTTACACACTTCCCCAAGCTGATTGTACTAAGGCCCCATGCTCCCAATAACTATGGGATGTGACTCCTTACACCCACCCTCTTACATGCATTCAATGATTGGATTTGGGGACACTCAATTAGAAAATTAGAAGGTTCATATACCAATAGTAATTTTAGGAAGTGGGTTGAATTAATAAACATGGGTAATTCGCCCTTGGACCCCTCTCTTAGACATTCTCTTAGACCCTCCTCTCTCTTGTGGATTAATCAACCCCCATCTCTGTCATTGTCCCCCAATAACTGACATCCCATTTTATTTATTAAAATTCAGAAATACAATTTGCATGTACATCGTTTGGTCGTGGCCATACATTATATCTACATTAAGCATTAATTAAAATGACGATTATAGAGGGGACGTTACACATGTTTTGCAAGATTGTCTTGGGAATTCCATGTCCAAGAAATGAAATGAAAGTTGTCGAATAGATAGAAATGAAAGCCACTAAATTATTGTGGGTAGACACATAAAAAGGGAAAAGAATAAACATAAATTTTACTTTATTCAAATAGTAGGGATGAAATCTTCGTGTTACATTTAGTTTGGAGGTCTTAGTCTCTCTTAGACATGTACAATGTGACCCATGAATTGTCTAGCTACAATACATTCTCTAACTCCTTAATTCCAGTTTGGACACATATCACACAACTTTATACACAATTCTGTTTTGGAAATATCTACAACAATTATGACCAACTATGAAAGAATACACACTAAGATCAAATTATTAATAAAATTCCCTCATGTCCTCTTGTTCTCCAACTTGAAGGTAAATCTCCCTTCTTCAACAATTCCCCTTCAAATTCCCTTTTGCAAAGCATGGTTGGTTTTCCTTTTCGTTGTTTCTAACCNACACACTAAGATCAAATTATTAATAAAATTCCCTCATGTCCTCTTGTTCTCCAACTTGAAGGTAAATCTCCCTTCTTCAACAATTCCCCTTCAAATTCCCTTTTGCAAAGCATGGTTGGTTTTCCTTTTCGTTGTTTCTAACCCACCCCCCCTAATCCTTATTCTATAACATTATCTTGGAATTCCATGGCCAATAAAAGAAATGATTCCACCTGCTAAATAACCGAAGGTTCTTGCACCCACATCTTGATTTTGTAGTAAGAGTTCTTGGTTATATGTATTTTTTAGTGGGATTCCACAACACACTAACTCATCTTGGGTTGTAGACTTTGGTAGCTATGCCATTTAGTATTTTATAATAATTGAACCACTAACCTCTTTATTTTGAATTTCCAAGCACTAACTCAAACATTTAAATGAAAGGGGAAAACAATTTTTTTTTTGGATGATGTTGATTGCTTGAAACCAAGGATGCTCTTATATCATGGACACAAATACCACCTCTTTCATATGGTTAAGTATTTAATAGAAAAACAAGCATGTCCTATGTGTCAACTAAATGCAACCAATAATACATATCAAATTTTGGGATTGTACTATTTATTGATTGCTTGAAACCAAGGATGCTCTTATATCATGGACACAAATACCACCTCTTTCATATAGTTAAGTATTTAATAGAAAAACAAGCATGTCCTATGTGTCAACTAAATGCAACCAATAATACATATCAAATTTTGGGATTGTACTATTTACGTCCTTTGGATCATGTCATCCAGAGGGATCCATATTATTTGAGATTGGTTGGCCATACAACTTTAGAAGAATTATATCATACAACCTTACAAAATAGAGATTTGACAACTTGAGTGTTAGAGAGAGATCCATACAAGTTAGATAAAACAGATTTATACCCTATTGTAGTGCACAATGAAGTAGATCCTAATGAACCACTAATCCATAATGATGATGTAGAGATGACTAACTATGGACACCATTAAATGACAACGGATTGGTCTAGGCATGAAATTGAGTGTCTTATGTTGGTCGAAGAGATTATATTATAGGTTTCTAAGATGGGTGGCGTGTCAACATCAAGTGCATTTCCACTACCTACACTTGGGTATACCCCGAAACTAATTATAGACATTATGATTCAAAGTTTTCACAACGATATGTTCGACTGAAAATAAAATATAAGAGCATATGCTAAAATTTGGAAACAAATGATTTGATGTATAAGATCAATATGACAATGAGTTCAATTCTTCGCTCCAACATGTTTGCAAAATATGTTTTTGTGTATTGAAACAACCATGAAATGCCATATCATCTAATTAAAGACATATTTTTGATTGCTTATATGGAAAGCCAATCTCCTCTTCAAAAACGAAACGCACAATTTGTTTTAACCTAGGGTTTATATATATATATATATTATTTTTTTTAAACATGTGTTTTGAAAATTTTATATAAATTATTTTACAAATTTTATGTTATATTATCAAAATATTTTAATAGTTATTGCAAATATTATTTTTTGATATATGGATTCAATGTTTTTTATGATAAGAATACTCAAAATTTAATAATGTTTATTGTTTCAACACATTTCACATAATTAATAATTTCTAAATGAAATCTTTGATTACAATCTTATGTGATTTATATTTATTTAAACAATATTTAATAATTGTTGAATTTTCTCATGAAACTAACATGCACCATTGCTCAATAATTTCTCAATTCCAATTTTATGTAATTTATATTTTTTTATTCAATATTTTAATAATTATTATGGATATTACAATTTTTAATATATAATTTTTTCATTACTCAATAATTTCTCAATTCCAATCTTATGTGATTTTTTATTTATTCAATGTTTTAATAGTTATTCCAATCTTATGTAATTTATATTTTTTTATTCAATATTTTAATAATTATTATGGATATTAAAGTTTTTGATATATATATTTTTTGATTTTTGAAATTATTTGTGTGCATTGAAGTATTCAATGTGACATAAATTACAATAGAGTGTAGTGATTAATGTGATATGTCAATACATCACAAGAAACATTTATTACAAGTGTTAGGAGTTTTAAATTAACATGCAATCAATCGCAAATTATATTAAAATAATGATAATTTCAACAATAGATTTAGTTTACCTTTTTTATGCCCCAGACGAATATTTAAGTTTAGGTTACCTTTATTGAGTAGTAGGATTTCTGGGAGAGTTCCAATACGAGGATGGAGGACCGTTTTGGAGCGATTTTGCAAATTTTTTAGAAGGTGGGAACAAACCAGGGATGCCATGATTGAAGACTTCACAGGGTTACATTCTCCTTTAGACTTTTTCAGTGTATTTCTTTGGCCATCTAGTCTAGTCATTGTATCATCGGTTAGAGGTGGTTAATCTGTGTGACTAATTTTTTTTCCTTGTTTGGAATCTGAACCGGTTTGTTAGGTTTGTTAGCACGTTTGTTTTTAGCGCCATTATTCTACTGTCTCCTCTGTCAGAGCACTTACTTGTTGTTTTTTCTCGAGAAGGTGGGGTCTTTTCTAACATTAATTTCTTAGTTTATTCCCGAGAGGTTTTGTTTAGTGGGTTCCAGATGGCCACCTCAAGGCTCCACTCTATTAATGCGGAGGTACAAGATATGCTAAGTGAGCCTATAGATGATTTGTGGCAGATGCTTGCGGTTAATGTCGATCATATCACTCAACATCCTAACTTGAACCGTAAGTTTACTCCTGGAGCCCCTGGTATTCCTTTGGTCAATCAGGCTACCGGTTCCTCATACTCAACACATGCTCCGTCTTTTGATACTTTCTTACTTGCTCGCCATGCCGATTTGCTAGGGGACTTATCGCTGAACCAGAGTTCTTCTAAGCTTGTTGATAGTAGTCCTGGCTTAGTACAGAAACAGACATTTCCTTCGTTAGCTACCGGTGGTGATACTTCATATAGGAAATAGTGGAAAGCCTCGAAAGAGGTTAAGAGGATGGTTCTTGGAGCCAACATTGGTTTAGTTGATACCTGTAGGCTTACTCTCTGTGGACTTGTCAGTAGGTTTGCGTATCAAAGTATGAGTCGTGTGAACCTTGCTGCCTGGTTAGAACATATATGGGTTCCTGTTATTGGTTATGTTCCAGACATGTATAGTTTATCCAAAGGCTAGATAGGCTTTCTTTGTAGAAGCCTGGAAGACACTGCAACTCTGTTGAACTCCTTCTGGGTGGATGATACGAATAGCCTTATGATAAAGAGGTGGAGATTAGCTTTCAACCCGGATACTGAATTTTTCCTGTTTAGACACATTTGGATCCTACTTCCTGGGTTACCATGGTATTTATGGAATTTGGAGCCTTAAAGGCTATCGGTAATTCTCTTGGTAAGTTCATTATGACAGATGAAAGATCTCTGTCGGGCTCTATGCGAAAGGTTGGAAAGGTGATGGTGGAAATTGATGTCCAGAAGGGACTTCATGCGTCCTTAGAAATAGAGTGGCGAGGAAATCTCATTGTGCAGAAGCTCGATTACTTAGGGATTCCTTTTCACTGTAGTTTTTGTAGAAGCACCTCACACCTTTGTCGTGAGTGCCAAGGGAAGTATTTACATGAAGAGTTGATGGAACCTACCAGTGGATACTATACACATAATGATTCTTCGATGGATATGGGATTCAAAGGTCTAAATGGCAGTGGTTCGATCTTTCAGGAGCATCCATCGTCGGTTTTAGGTAAGCTACAATCCTATAGCCCGTCTTTCTATCATTCTTTTACTTCCAGGGAAAGAGAATTGGTTTTATCCTCTGAATGGCTTAAACAAGTTATTGCTGAGATTGTCTCACCAACCTTATTGGCTGATGGACTTTTGGACAATACTGTGGATGTCACTAATGACTCTATTTCTCCCTCTAGTTCTTAGACGACTGTTAAGGTTATGGGACCTATGACCCTTGTCAGTCGACATGATGTATCTGCTATTTTACCCACTAATGGTTCCCCTACTGTTGAACCCCCTCCCCCCTTTTTGTCACCTTTATCCCCTGGCACTAGTCAACCTGATTCTGCTTCGCCTCACATTCTTCCCAGATTTCGTGAATCGAAAGACGAAGAATCAAATTTGTCGGTAGTGCTTGATTCACTTATCCCCTACATTCGTGCAATGGAACCAACAGTCAAACTTCCTGTCTTTCTTGGTAAAATTGAACAGGTCCCAGTGATTACCCTTGGGGATGCCAATGGGAATCGTACTGAAGGGGGGGAAAATGGGAAAGAGTTTGCTTGGTCTCGTGGTTTAGGTATTGAGCACTCGCCGATGAAAACTCAGAGTGCTAGGAAAAAAACTTCCATTGATAAGGATTTTGAACTATCTATCCGACCTTCCATCGAAGGTGGGCCCCTTAGAGAAATGAAGGCCCTAGCTCGCTCCAAGTAATGTTATTATTATCTCTCAATATAAGGGGAATGGGAGGCATCCTAAAACTAGCCTCTGTCCGAGGGTTACTTGATAAAGTGCGACCGAACATCATTTTTCTACAGGAGACGTTAGTACATGTTGAAAAATCATGTGCTTTTTAAAATTTACTTAGAACCCATTGGCATTGCTGTGCGGTTAACTCTGTAGGGAAATCTGGGGGTCTCTTGGTCTCATGGGACCCGAAATCCTTTGAATTGATGCCCTATCTCACTTATGGTGGATTGTTATTGACAGGTTTGGATCTGCAAAATAATAGATAGGTTACCTTTCTAAATATCTATGGGCCGTGCTCGGATCACAAGTTGTTCTGGGAATTGCTTGATAAGTTGGGGTTGTTAGCACAAAAGAATCTAGTAATTGCTGGAGATCTCAACTTGACACTTGCTTTAGGGGATATTTGGGGAGGCATCCATACCTTGGGTATTCTGGCAAGTTTTTTTATCAATTACTTCCATAGGAATAAATTGATAGATATCGTTCCTAGTACTTTAATGCCAACATGGAGGAATGGTCGTGCTAGTAGTGAGGCTATATCTAAACGACTTGACCGGGCACTCATATCTGAAGATATTTTGTCATCAGTTGGAATGTATAGGGCATGGGTTGAGTACCCATATATATTTGATCACGCACTGATTGTTTTGCATCTTGATTCGAATTTGACTTTCAAAGCTTTCCCATTCAAATTTAATCCGTGGTGGTCAAAAGAAAGTCTCTTTGCTGAGCTAGTGCATAAAATTTGGAATGATCCTAAGTTTCTTGTGGAGCATGGAAGACAAAGACGTCTTGTCTGGAAACTAAAGGAGTTGAAAATTTTAACAAGAAACTGGCAAAAGGAAGTGAGGCAACAAAAAGACTCAAGACTTTTGGAGTTAGAAAAGGAGATTGCATTCAGATTACAGAACCGATCTACTGGTATCTTTAATAATTTTGGTGAACAACCACTTAATTTATTGGAGCAAGAAAGATCCAAAATTCTTATTGAAAATGAGGAACAATGGCGACAACGCAGTCGGGCAATCTGGTTACAAAGTGGAGATCTTAATACTAAATTTTTTCATTGTTACGCGAGTTTTAGGAGGAATAGAAAATTTCTTTGGGAACTAAAGGATGAGGAGGGTCGGTTACACAGTGGTCAGGATAATTTAAAAAAAACTGCTTATCATCATTTTAGTGATTTTTATAAAAATGGTCCGACTCCTCCAGTAAGTGAACAAGTCCAGATGGTTGCCCATCATAAGGAGATGATAAATAATATGGAAGATGAGGTCTTATTCAAATCGGTTGATTTAAAAGAGCCACATGAAGTTATATTTAAGTTCAAAATTGACAAAAGTCTGGGCCCGGATGGCTGGACTGTAGAATTTTTTAAGGCTTTTTTTGATATAGTAGGAGAAGACCTACTTGGAATGGTGGAGGAGTCCAGGCAAAAAGGTATGATAACAGGAGAATTAAATTCTACTTTTATTACCCTCATTCCGAAAGTTAACAAGCCCCACCACTTTGGAGATTTTCGACCGATTTCTCTGTGTAATCATTGCTATAAGATTATCTCAAAGGTTATAGCAGATCACATAAAACCTTATCTCTCTAGATCTCTTTCGGATGAGAAGCCGAGGTTCCTCCAGGGGAGATAGATACATGATGCTATAGGGACAATTCATGAATGTGTCCATAGCATTAAGAAAAAGAAAATAAAAACAATGATCCTAAAGCTAGATTTACAAAAAGCTTATGATTGCGTTAATTGGGATATGTTGAGATTAATTCTGCTTCAAATTGGTATGGGAGTCAATATGACTAACTTGATTATGAGCTGTGTTGTTTCTACTTCTTATTCAGTTCTAGTGAATGGTGAAGCTACAGAGTTCTTTAAGAGTAGCAGGGGACTTCGCCAAGGCTGTCCATTATCTCCCTTACTTTTCATTCTAGTCATGGAAGGATTGAGCTTACTTCTGAAAGCTAGCCAGAATGCTGGTATAATTTCAGGTATTTCGGTTACAAGATCTTAAAAAATATTAAACATACTATTTGTTGATGACGTGGTCATTTTAACAAAAGCTTCTATGTAGGAGTGGTGGGAGATTGACAAGATTCTGATTTTTTTTTGTTCAACCTCAGGATTAAAAATAAATATATTAAAATCTTCTTATCATTATGCTGGACTAACTGATCTGGAGCTCAATGTTTTCAAAGTTGTTTTCCCATTTAACTTTATAGCGATGGAGATGGGATTCAAATACCTGGGATTTTATATCAAAGCTGGAGCACAAGGATTGGAGGATTGGAGCTGGCTATTAAAAAAGTTTGAAAAGAGAATTAATAACTGGTGTTATTGCTGGCTGTCATTGGGAGGTCGCTTAACTCTTCTCAAAGCTGTTTTAACCAGTCAGGCGGTATATTGGCTCTCCATGGCAGTGATTCCTTGTTCGATACTGAACTTGCTAAGAAGAATGATGTACAATTTCTTGTGGAAACAAGATAATTCCTCTCATCATTTGCATATGTGTAACCGGGAGAAAATATCTGTCCCAAAAGCGTTGGGGGGCTGGGGCATTCTTAACATCTTTGACTTCAGTAAAGCATTAGCAACAACTACCCTTTGGAGAGTACTCTTGGGAAAAGGTATTTGGCACAAGATTATAATGGATAAATATCTTGGAAACAAAAATGTTACTACGTGGCTAAGATCTAATTCCTTCATACAAAATGGAGTTTCAAAAATTTGGAGCGGATTATTGAAGGTGACTTATATCATTTTACATGGTATAAGTTGGAACCCGGGATTAGGAGAGCTAGTGGCTTTGGGAAATGACCGTATTCTGGGGATGGGGGACAACTCATATTTATCCAATCCATTACAGACTTCTTTAAAAGATAGAAATTTGGTGACATTGGCATAGGCATAGAATCCATCAAATACAACAATACTATCTGATTATTGGGTAAAAGGTAATGATTTGGGACTGGGGGAAGATTTGGCATTAGAATGGGATACGTATAGAAAAAACCTTATTGTTGTCGAGGTGATTCTACAGGATAGTATAGATCAAATTATGTGGACGGGCGGGGCCAGCCCTGGTAATCCATCGGCAATGAATTTTTATCTTAGTATTATGTCATCGAAATGCTTACCAAGTGTGGAGAGATGGAGAATATCATTATGGAAGTGGAATGTTCAGTTAAAAAAAAAGTTGTTTATTTGGTTAGTAATGGAAGAAAAAGTATTAACCTAGAATATGTTGTAGAGGAAAGGGTGGGAAGGACCCGGGCGCTGTCCACTTTGTAAATTGGATATGGAAACTCCATTACATATTTTCAAACTTTGCCCCTTTACTCTATCTGTTTGGAATATATTAAAACAAAAATTATCCCTTGATGGAATTTGGACGGGAAATACCCTACTGGAATGTCTAAAAAATGGTATATGAATAAAAGGGTACCTACAACGATTGCAACATATGTTATCTGGTTTACTTGGCTCGAACAAAATCGGACAATCTTTGGAGATGCTTCCCCCTCAGTGCACTCGATTATCAACAAGACTCTGGCACGTATTACTTATCCCAGCAGTAAGGTAAAGCCACGAATTCCAAAAGCTATTTGGAAACATCAAAGTCAGAATACTGCCCATGCCTGGTTCGATGGAGCAGCTACAAAAGATGGTGATAGGAGTGGGGCAGGTGGAATCATAAAAACCTGGGATTCAATTGTTTATAAATGGACTTTTTTCTGTGGTAAAGGAACAAATACGAGAGAGGAGCTCTTGGGGGCCTGGGTTACCTTAATGCTAGCAAATCATATGGAAATTCCATCTCTCCATGTTATGGGCGACTCAAAGGTTGTGATAGATTGGCTCAATGACAAGGGCAGACTGATGGTGGCCTCCATAGAAGGGTGGAAGAAAAGAACGAAAATACTTATTCAGAACTTCCAATCTATTGTCTTTCAACATATTTTCAGAGTCTTTAATTTTGATGCAGATTTTATTTCTAAGCAGGCTTTGATGGAGTCAGAAGGATTGATTACATATTATAAATGGACAAATGGAGAAGAAGGCCCGAGAAGACAGTTAAAGATTCATTGAAGAATCTTCTTTAGAGAAGCAGATATTGAAAGATGAATATGCGCATCATGCTTTTTTGTTTCTTTATATTTCCCAGTTCTCTTCATTTCGGTGGCAGTTGTATAGGAACTTATATTGGCTATACTTTTTGTAATGTTTTTGAACTGTGCAGAATGCCAGTATAAATTTTTTTATGGAAGTAATTGAGGATTCAGAGAATCCTGTATATGTACTGAAAGAAGAAAAAATTATATGTCTAATATAATTTGAGCAATTTTTTTCCCTGGAAAAAGAGTAATAAGATTCCTGCATAAGTTATAGTTAATTAGAAAAATATTTTTAGGAGAAAGACTATGCACTGCATGCACACCAACAAATTTCTAGTGTTCTTTTTCATAAATAACTTGTTGATTGAAGTGTTCTTGAAATTCATAATTTACTTTGACCAATATGCGTTTAGAGATATTTATGAAACTTACAATGTTTCCATGAGTATATGGATAACCAACAATATATAATAAATTTTGTTTTTCTAATTTCCATTAAATATAACCATTAATGCACATATTATACATGGAATATCTATATTTATATTTAAAAATATTTAAGTAATTAAATCAACTATATTAAAAAACACATATTTTTATAAATAATACTAAATACTTCGAACACACAAACCCACAAGAAAGAATAAACAATACTATATGAAGTTTCATACTTACTCTTCCAGTGAAAGTGAGGAAATAAGTCACTACCCTCTAACAATTCAAACATACTTGGACATCCTTCTTCTCATCACATTTATATGTAGGGAACTTTTGGTAGAAATTTGTCTTAAGATACTAGTATTATTTTTTTTGGTTGTTCAGGTCATTAAAAATCTTTGTGGAATCAACAAAGGGACACGTGATAATTAGACGAGAAGAAATTGGATTTCATATGGCTTTCATCTTTTCCATATTTTTGGATAAGGAGCCGTTCTTGCATGTTTTTTTGACACTTGTTCAATCCTTAACAATTGTGTGGGATATGAAGCAATTCACTTGGGCTGGTCCATCATGGAAATAATGTCACACGTGGAGGGTTCATATTCAAGCTTTTTTATTTTGAATAGCCAATAACCACATGCTACCGAAATATCAATATATAGATCCATTGCATATTCAAGATCGTGGCTTAATGATAAGCTTTCATTATTGGTAGGGTAAAATGAATCTCCAAATTCATTTTCTAACTCATGAGAAGGGTATCTTCCAAAAATAAATGTAATATATGTCAAATTTTAGTATATTAATGTGTCAAATTAATTAGTAATTAATAGTACATCAAATAAATTAAATAGAGAAATAAATGTAATATATGTCAAATTTTAGTATATTAATGTGTCAAGGTAATTAGTAATTAATAGAACATCAAATAAATTAAATAGAGATAAAGAGATAAAGGTGAGATTTATTATAAGTCAAATGAAAGAATTAAAGAATTAATTTAGGGATGATTTTAAGGATGAAAAATTATATTAATATGTAGAAATATGGGCTAATTTTAATAGTCCTTAATATGCAAAATGTAAAATGTTTGGCGATAGATTTGTAAAATATTCAAATTTCTAAGGATTTTATATAGTTTCTATAAAATTTTGGCGATTTCTAAGGTAAAAAAAATTATTCTATGGAATTTGGGCAAATCATTTTTAGAAAAAAATGAAATTGGTGAATCTTTTTTTGGGAAAAACCATGGAAAATTAGCCGATTTGCAAAATTTAACCCCTAAATTCATCTATGGTTCAACTAAAAGGACTTAAAAGGTTGAGAAGTTAGTGTACTCAACTAAGATTTAATATCCTCCAAAATTCAAGGTTAACCCTATTAAACTTAGGTACATATATGTGTCAAAATAATTAATATCACATCAAATAAAATGAAACATAAATAAAAGTGAGACTTATTGCAAGAATGAAGGGAGGATTTATAGAGATGGGGGAGTTGAGTGGACTTGAATCTTAGTTAGAATTGATTATTTTATACCATCACTTAACAATATTTTCTCATGTAATTCAACAAAAAAATATAATATGTATGAGCATTCGGTATAGCCTAATGGATTAGCTCGAGTGATTGAGTGTCGTAAATTACAAGCAGGAGGTCACATGGTCAAGTCTCTGGGTTAACTGCCTCTATAGATATTATTGAGCCTCACTTGATGTCTTTAGGTTTCCAAAATTGCAACCAACCATTTTACCCTAGGTACCATCCTCAGAATGAGGTGAAGTTCTTGGAAGGTTTCCTCAAAATTTGCATTCCAGTGACAAAGAAAAATACAAAAATATATGAGCATTCAATATTTAAATCTTTATAATAAACTCAATCCATTATTAATTTAAAGTATGCACAATTTCAAATAAAAATATTGAATTTTTCCATGTTTTTCATTATTCGTGCTCCAATTTGTGTTAGTCCCACTTGTGCTTCATAACCATTTGGAGCACTCATTCAAAGTAGGAGCACCTTATTAGTCCCTGGCGTAGGCATAGAGGGACTATAGCGATTGATAAATCGTTGACTTGGCATTAGCTTGTGTGTTGACCATAAATATTTCCCTATTGTCTATTGTTGGAACAAGGGAAGTGAAAATATCGATTTTTATATAATAAAAAGTATCATGTTTGTCAAGATCTGATTGGACAAAGGATTGGAGGTCTTATTGCCGCCTTCACTATTCCCAATGTAAAATATGTTTGCATTTCCAAAGTATTTGGTAGTATATGGTCTTTTTTGAATCATAAATTTTGTTATGCATTCGTCGAAGGTGGATTAATGCTACCATTAATTCGAATGTTTGGTTTAGCATTTTATGCTAGGTAAATTTATGGCAATGTTTGATATGGTGGAATATCCAAAGTTTGGCTTTCCAATACATTCTCTGGTGTTCGAACTATTGTTACAAAAAATATATGAATTTATTTGGGATACGTCAGAGACCTGCCACATTGAATTTTTTTCTTAAATGTTTACAGTGCATTTCTGATAGACTTAAATGTTTACCTAGCAGGCTTGGTAGTGTTGAATGGTTACTTAACAGGCTTGTTACAAGACATTTTCTTCCATTTTTAAAATTTATATGCTCCAATGGGATTGTTGGTTCACTGGTCCATGCTTGCTTTTTTCATGGCACTAATTTCTTATTTGCATGTTCTTGTTGTTCTTGCTTGCATGTTCATGTTGTTGCAGTTTGCACGTTTGGGTTTCTGTAGTCGCGATTGGAAGAGCCTCGTTCCTGGGGGGGTGGTTGCTGCTTGTTCCTTTCTTCGCTATATGTTGTTTATTGTTGCTTGATTCGACTTTGCAGGGTTCCGGTCTTGCGCCTGCACTTGGGCCTTTTGGTGATTCTTGGCTGGGTTCTTATTTGGTGCTTTTTCTTGTTTGTCCAGGGTTTGCAATGTTGGGATGTTGCATCTGTGGTTGGATCTCTGGTTACATTTTTTTGCACTTCGGTTTGCATAGAATACTATTAAGATAAAATAACAGACTAAAGAATTGCAGGCGATGTAAATTGTATCTATTACTCATTGAAACAGAGTTTGTTGGCCTCAAAATATATTTCATAGTTGTCGATGCATTTTCCATAGATTCTGTGTACTATGGTTTCATAGTTATGAGAGTGCCTTTTTCTATGTGGGAGATATAGTTGTTCTTTGCCTTTTACTTTCCTGTTGTAAACTGTGTTTGACTCTAGTTTGTCGCATTTCTGTGGTCATTCCGAGCGACCGTCATTCAGTTGCATACTTAGCCAGTTTTATGGACACGACTTCATGAATAGGTCTAATCGAACTATGACAGGTCGTGTTCAGTGTATACATTAGCTTTGCTGAATTAGTTTTCTTTAAAAGAAGGCCTCCTGGACAAAAGAGAATGCAATTTATGAAATTATAGGTTTCTTGGACAACATAGGTTAATGATTGCGGCTTCTGGGGGTGGCAGGCTGAAAATTGGGCTTATTAAGATAAAATAATAGAGTAAAGAATTGCAGATGACGTCAATTGCATCTGCTACGCTTTGAAGCAGAGTTTATCGAGCTCAAAATATATTTCATAGTTGCTGATGCTTTTTCCATGGATTCTGTGTTACTACGGTTTCATAGTTATGAAATTGCCTTTTGCTGTGTGGGAGATATAGCTGTTCTCTCCCTTTTACTTTCCTGTTGTAAACTGCGTTTGACTCTAGTTTCTCGCACTTCTGTGGTCATTCCAAGTGACTGCAGTTCGGTTGCATACTATGACAGGTCGTGTGTGGTGTATACATTAGCTTTCTCGAATTAGTTTTCTTTAAAAAAAAGCCTCCTGGACAGAAGAGAATGTAATTTATGACGTTATAGGTTTCTTGAATAACATAGGTTAATGATCGTGGGTTTTCGGGGTGGCGGGCTGAAAATTGGGCTTTTGTTGTTCTGTGCCCTGCAAATAGAACGGAGAGTTCTGCGATCATTCCGACCGATCGTCGTTCGGTTACATACTTAGCCAGTTTTATGGATGTAACTTGGCGGATAGGTGGTATCAAACTATGGTGTATACATTAGCATTTCCGAATTAGTTTTCTTTAAAGGAAGGGCTCCTGGACATAAGGCATTGAAATTTATCAAATTATAGGTTTCCTGGACAACATAAATTAAACATAGGAAATATGTGATTTTATAAAGTAGATATATAAAGCATGCACAGAGCCCTCATCCCATACTTAGCCAATTTTTGCATTGCGGGTTCTCGGGGTGGGCGGCTGAAAATTGAGAATCAAAGAGTTCTCCAATATACAAATTGACCATCGGACTTGCAGACTATTTGAATTTGAAGGCCGTCATGTCCAAAAAAATTAGCATTGTTGAAATAGTTTACTTTACGTACGTCGTTTTACATACCCTGGTGGACAAAAAAACACAAAAAAATTAGTAAGCATTTTTTGGATTGCGGGTTCTCGGGGTGGCAGGCTCTAACTTTGGCCAATGTTGTTCCATGTCCTACAAATAGCATGGATAGTTCCGCGATATACAAATAAACAAATAGACAATCAGACTTGCGTACTATTTGAATTTCAAGGGCTCATGTGCAAAAAAAATAGCATTCTCGAATTACTTTTCTTTACGTACGTTCTACATACGCTCGTCGACAAAAACATAAAAATAGTAGTAACGTCTGTTACATAGGGCTCCATCCTCGCTACATTCAGCGCTTCCCAATACACATTAAATATGCTTTCAAAAGTTAGAATCGACAAGACAGGTTCGAAAAGATGGGCTTTAATAACTGAAAAGCTCGAGGACATTCCCATTAAAATAAATAGACAAGCTAATATTCAACCCTTCCTTGTTTTTTATTTTGAATAGGTAGGGAAAGATGAAGACTCAAATGTAATGTAGTTCCGTGGTTATTAGATACTCAATTCACATTCTCGCTATGGCTTCTACCAATGAGTTGTTCATCATATATGACCTTCCTTCTAGGTTGTCAGATGTTTTTTCCCCTTTACTCAAATAATAAAAATGTCATTGAATTTGAAGAACATTGAGTACTAAAGTGCCTTTTTGCTTGCATTTTAAATTTGCGATTTTTTTTTTTTGGCTTTTGCAGTTTTAATTTTCTTAAAAGCTTCAGCATAGTTCATGAACGTGTCGCCCACAGAGGACTTGACGTCATGTGCCTCTTTAATATTGTGCATTTCAAAATGATGGGCTTTAATAACTGAAAAGCTCGAGGAAATTTCCGATTAAAATGAATAGACAGGTGGATATTATGGGATCTGGTAATTTCTTTTTGCCTGCATTTTGAATTTGTGAAAATAATGTTTTTTTTTTTTGTTTCTGTAGTTTTAGTTTTCTTAAAAGCTTCAGCATAGTTCACGAACGTGTCTCCCACAGAGGCCTTCACGTCATGTCCCTCTTTAATACTGTGGATTTCGAAATGATGGGCTTTAATAACTGGAAATATCGAGGACATCTACCATTAAAATGAATAGACAACCGAATATTATGGGATCTGGTAATTTCTTTTTGCCTGCATTTTGAATTTGCGAAAATACTTTTTTTTTTTTTTTTGCTTGTGCAATTTTAGTTTTCTTAAAAGCTTCAGCATAGTTCACAAACGTGTGACCTACAGAGGCCTTGACGTCATGTCCCTCTTTAATATTGCGCATATCTTAGATGTCAGATTTGAGAATCTTCTTGGATATGAGAATTTTAATACGTGATGCTAGTCACTATTCAACGTACATATTAAAAAAGATTGGCATTAATAACTGAAAATATCGAGAACATCTGTCATTAAAACAAATCAACACAAAATGTACAGAAGACCATCCAGCCTTGCTTTTAAATACTTATTGCCATTTCTCTCTATCATCAAAGAGTTGCGCTTTAGGGTGCCTTCGTTCTAATGTTCCTAGTCATGGACATGTAAGACAACTTAGAGATGCGATTGAGGGGAAGATGAAAGAAGAGAGACTGGTTTTATGTGATGTGAGCTTTGAGTAAAAAAAAACTCTATTATACAAGAGAAACTCAGAGAGGACGAAAAAAAAGAACAAGTATGTTTGGTATTCTCCCTGTGTTCGATGCTTTGGTTGGTTGAAAAGGCTGCCTGGAGATTTGTTTGTTGAACTTCTTTGTTTTCTTGCTCGGAATTGTAATGGATTTTTAGGTCACCTACAAGATAGTTCTTCGTTCAAGTATATAGCTTCTTCCAACAACACAGATTTGACCACTGTATCGAATTGTAGAGATCACACAAGTATTTGTCTTCCTTGGAGGTTGGTAACAAAATCTGTATGGGTGGATAAGACGACATATTATCACTACAAGAGTTTCTATTTCATAGTCTTATGACCTTCATGTGGCTCTGGTAGCTGACTTGACAGAAAGCCATGCTCTTTTTCAAAGTTTCTTCTGTTTCCTCTTGATGTAGTTACAGAGTCCACATATTTGGCATCACCTCTGAACATTCTAGACCTTTCTGTGGGCCGCCATACCTCCCCCACTATGAGGAAAGATATATTATGATGCCATCTGCAACATTTGATACACTTTCCAGACTTGTGTTGGTGCATTCTGCAACATTTGATGCACTTGCCACACCTCAGCTACCCGAAGAAGTTATGTACCTCAACATATTTTCATTTTGCATTTGGGTTGGACGTTTCTTCCAATTTGCTGTAATAAATCAAAGAAGTTCCACATACAAATCTTCAGGCAAGCTTCTCAACCAAACAAACGATCGAATACAGGGAGAATACTAGTCACTATATACTTGAATTTTTTTCCCCTACCTTAATTGTTGTGAGATAAAATGACTCTGTTCACTTTGAAATCGGCCTGAATCGCATTTCTAAGTTGTCTCAGATGTGAATGCTCAGGAGCATTGCAAAGAAAGCACCTTAAACCCCAACTTTTCGACGGAAAAAGGAAATTAATACTTGACAAAGAATGGAATGTTGAATAAGCAACCATTGCAAGTAGGCCATATTTGGAAGAAACAAGGTATTCAAAAAACTGGGATAGATGTACTTCGCAGCATCGATTAAGTACAAAACCCAAAATTGATATTCAATTTGTTTTTTACGAATAAAGAGTTGGAACGCCAAGAAAAGTGTGAAGAAGCTTCATCAATGTACATATCTTTAATTGGTCGACGACAGGTGAAATTGCAATCATTGTCGCAAATAGCCTCAACTATATTTTGTAACACATCTTATTTGAATATAGAATAATTTCGGTTTATTTCTTAATAGTATTTTCCAATTTCTGGTATTTGTTTTAATTGTATTTTGTACCTTCTTCCCCTATGTCGTTAAACATGAAGGACACGCTTTTGTTTATGCTGCTCACTACTTCAATCTAAATAAAACCTGGCCTATTCTTTCTTTACATTTTACATTTAAAAATACTTTTTCATAGGCCATACTTATTTGGCGCCAACTCTGTATTTAAAGAAAGAAATTGGAGGACCCATTATGCTCCCATTCTTTGGGTTCCATAAATAGAATGAATTCATGAGTTACAACAAGGCAACTGAATTATTGACGCAATGTTCCTGTGAAGTATGTTGGATATATTGCAGCTTGTTCTATTTGATAATATCCGTGCATATATACTAATATCGGTACTATTGGAAAACATACAGAAAACTTCCTCTTTGGCAAAGCTTAGGCAGTTATGTTTGGGTTTGCGGTATTAAACAAATATATCCACTGTTCCGTCATATACATCTTGCAGCCTAGGAACTTCCGTAGTTTGCAATTTATGCTTTAATTACTTGAAGTCACAACAAATTTTGATTGCCTTTAATTTAATTTAGATATTGATGTTTATAGAGAGCTGTTGTTTGTTGATGTCATTGCAAGGAATACAAGATGAATAGACGATAAGGAATTTATCTCATTGAGACCACAATGCAAATTCATGTTTCTTGTTGCGCTATGTACATCTTGCAATCAAAATTTTCCCGGTTTCAATGAAATTTGTGAGCCAAAGAGCATCTTGCAAATTGGGAGATCATTTGCATTTGAAACATAAACAATCCATTAATATATATTAGTATGAATACTATTCAGATAAATACGAAAAATTTCTCCATTGATAGATACTAGTATGAATACTATTGAAATAGATATCAAAACTTCGTCTTGGCCAATACTTAGCCAGTTATCTGTACACCAGGCCCCAGGTTCGCGATATGTTAGAAAAACAGGACCGTGGAGCAATAAAATAAAACAAATGCAGAAACAAAACACAGAAGACACACAATACAAGAGAGACACAGATTTACGTGGTTCACCCAGTGTGGGCTACGTCCACCAGAGA
>ML787223.1:491623-502755 GCA_009831015.1 Picea engelmannii | reverse complement strand
GCAGAGGGGGTACCCCCCCTCTGCACTCCCCCGCGTGGAAGAGTGTACATACTTCTGGGGTGTAAATACTTCATGGGGTATAAACACGGCTGAAAGCAAGGACCTCTGAATCAGGAAGATAATCAGGCTCCACAACCAACACGATATCCATCATCTATGTCTCCCGTTTCGTCATATACATGTTGCAGGCAAAGAAATTCAGTGATGCACACTTAATTCTTTTACTAGTGAGAAGCCAACAGAGGTTCAAAAACATTGCCTTTAATAAACGAAAAAAAAAAGGTTTTCCCGACTCTCAGATACTTATCTCTTTTCCCATTTTGCTTTTCCCATCCATTATGGCTTTCTGGTTTTATACTTAGTCTTCTTTCTATGTATGATGAGATGACATGTCTTCATTTTATGCCCGCCGCTGCGGGGGCGATGCTTGTGAGCCCAATTGTTTATCGTTCTGATATATACATCTTGCACTGAAAACATATGTGATCTACAGTTCTACCGTGGGTTCCTTGTATACATTAACTTCGTTCAAAGTATCTTTTGTTGATTTGCATCCCTAGCAACTTCGCATCCTTCCTGACATACATCAACAACGGTCTTACCAGTGACAAGTGGACACAGTGGTACGAAAGATACTTATGTGATTTTCAATTCATGCCTTAACATCTCCATCTATATCCTCTCACGATAGATCCAACCGACTGATGTTCCTTTTCATACTTAGCCAATTTTATGCCCGCTACTGTGGGGATGGCACTTGCGAAACAAGCTGCTTATTGTTCCGCTATATACATCTTGCACTCAAAACCTCCATGATCTACAATTCCACCATGGGTTCCTTGTATACATTAAGTTCATTCAAAGTATCTGTTGCTTCTTTCCATCCCTAGCAACTTCGCGTCCTTCCTGATATACATCAACAATTCTCTTACTAGTGGAAAGTGGACATAGTGGTACGAAAGATACTTTCGTGATTTGCACTTTATGCGTTAACTGTTGAGAACTCAGCAGGGATTCACAAGCATTTGCATTAATAAGAAAACACTAGAGGTTCTTCTGCGAGATACTTGGTTCTTTTTCCCTTCTCTTCTTTCCGTGTATTATCTAGAATTCCACTGTGAACTTCTCCGTTCTTTTTCCCTTATTTTCTTCCTGTGTATTATGGGACTATAAAATATGGACATGATATTTTATAGAACAAGTACAAATTCCGCATTCCATACCTAGCGACATTTTGGATCGCAGGCGTGCTCAAAATTGGGCCTCCTTTGTTCTGTGCCCTACAAATAGCACCTCGAGTTCCGCGATATACAAATTGACAAGCGCACCTGTGGACTGGTTAACTCAACATTGCACTTCTATTGTTCTGTGTCCTCCAAACAACGCTCCTAGTTCCATGATATACAAATTGACACACAGAGTGCAGGACTGGTGGGGTGGAGATTGCCATTGTTTACAGATGCTAATCCTTATGAAGTATCTAACAATATCTAAAAAATTATTTTATTTTTTATTTTTTCCCTGTATAACAATATCTAAAAAATTATTTTGAATACTAAATTAGCTCTTAGTAGTCAACTGGACACAGAGGTATGAATCAGTTGGGATTGCACTCTCCGCAATATACAAATTGAATACCGGATTCTGACATCGTTCGCTCTTCCATGTTACAGATTATGCATTCCAATGTTCAGAGCGATACAATTAGAAGGTCCGGGCCTCGCCTCCTTTGCAGACACTTTCTCAGCCTGTTTTGGATCCTCCTGTTTCCCGGTTCACGAAATATGCAGCTCCAACGTTGGCAGGTTGACATATGTTTATCTCCATCTATATAATTAGACAACAAATCCAACCGACCGTTGTTGCTTTCGATGCTTTCGATATGTTTCTCCGTTATATACATCTTCCACTCTAAATTTCTGTGATCTACAATTCCACTACTAACTACTCCATTCTTTTTCCCTTTTTTTTCTTCCTGTGTATTATGGGACTATAAAGTATGCACATGATATCTTCTGAGCATGTACTAATTCGCATGATATTTTATAGAGAATGTACAAATTCCGCATTCGATATCTAGCGACATTTTGGATCGCGGGTTCTCGGGTGGGCGGGCTCAAACTTGGACCTCCATTGTTCTGTGGCCTATAAATAGCACCCACAGTTCTGTGATATACAAATTGACAAGAGAACCTACGGAGTGGCTGACTCAACATTACACTTGCATTGTTTCGTGTCCTCCAAACAACGCTCGCAGTTCCGCGATATACAAATTGACACAGAGAATGCAGGACTGGTGGGGTGGAGATTGCCATTGTTTACGGATGCTAGTCCCTATGAACTATTTAACAGTATCTAAAAAATTATTTTGAATACTAAATTAGCTCTTAGTACTGACAACTGGTCACAGAGGTATGAAACAATTGGGATTACACTCTCCGCAATATACAAATTGACTACCGGATTCCGACATTGTCTTCTCTTTCGTGTTACATATTATGCATTCAAATGTTCATAGCGATACAATTAGAAGGTCCGGGCCTCGCCTCCTTTGCAGACACCTTCTCACCCTGTTTTGGATTCTCCTGTTGCCAGGTTGACGAAATCTACAATTCCAGCGCGGTCACTCTACCATTGCTCACAAATGTTTCAAAGTATCTCTCGCTGCCTTCCATCCCCACTAACTTCCTGTGCTTCTAGCTTTCCTACCATACCCTCTTTGCTGTTACGCGTATTGCACTCAAAAAGTTACGAGACATACAATTTGACAATCATGCCCTCACCCTCAACGCTTGTACATTGCAACCCTATTTTGTAGCTGTCTTTTTCCCCCTACCCGCGACGTCCATACTTTCTTACTATGCGATTAGAAAACTTTCATGCTAGCAGCTGACCATGTAAGAATTGTCAACATTGTCATTAATGGCCGAAAACCTCGAGGGGATCTCCCATTATTACACATTAAACCAAGATGTGCACAGAGTTATTTTGTCCCTTCCGATTGTTCATCTCCAACACGCGTCCTCATGTTGGGCCGCTCAAGAAATCTATAATGCTTAATTGCTCATTGCAATATCCAACATGTTGGCATTTCTATGTATGAAATTAGTACTGTTTAATGTTAACAACACATCATGCAACAGTCGTCCAAATTGTCATTAATCAACGAAAGTCTCGAGGACATCTCCCATTCACATGCTTTCAACCAAAATTTGTGCAACGTTATATCATCCCTTCCAACTTTTCATTTCATTCATCGGCTGGAACAAATAAATGTTCTTGTAGACTTATGGCACCAGGTCGACAACAGTTTTGTGGAGATATAGTAAATATGTTTGCACAAGAGGACCAGAGCTTTCAGTGGTCCAGGGCATACTTTTACTATTCATCTCGTTCCGCCCAAAACTAAGTGATTTGGACCTCTTGAATTGCTTGTGTAGGATGTGTTCCTGAGGTTTTTGACTCTAAGGAGGTGGTCTCTTGGTGCACCGAAAAATATATTCCAGGCCAAAGAATTATTCCACTGCGTGACCATTCTCTTATTTCTTTGTCGCCTCGTCTCTTCCGCGAGATGTTAAAACTGTTGAACCCAACATTGACGTTCAGAGGACAAGACTGCAAACAATTTCTAGAAAAACATCATAAAGGGTTGGACATCTTAGCGGACTTCCTTGAAGACCCAACAACAGTTCCTGAAGATATCACAAGGCTGTAGGTAAGTTCCTTTAGAAATCCATTCCGGGAAATTGCTTGGCTGGTTACAAGAATAACAGGACAGGCATCCACAACACGCATTTCCCATATAATTATTTATATTTTGTATTTCACAGTCAAGGAACAATACATTTTCGATTGGGGGAAGCTAATTTTGATTGAGCTCTATTCCCAGTTGTCACGATTCAAAGAATCGAATAAATTTTATATGTCATCCTACTTGATTTTCACAATTGTGTATTGTTGTCTGTTTGCAAAACTTTCTCTTTCCAATAAAATAAACTATGGATTCGACCCAGTAACATTCTGGCACGAGGCCCTGTGGAGACACAAGGCCTCCCATTGTTTTTATGAAGTTTTTAATGGATTTGTCTCAGTTTTCAAAGATTTACTGTTAGGCAAGGATGCTCCGCGGATGTCTGGCCAAGAAACCAAGTTTTTGAACAGGAAGGGCACACTTGAGCAAGAGGAAAATCACAATGTCCTCATGGTCTTTGGCTCTAAGGAAAATCCTTCCTTCCTTCCATGCCACATCACAGACAAGATGTTTATTGCATAAATTTCCAGGCAATACAACCACTGGTTGCATTTTTTCCATGACAAGAAAAAAAACAAAACAGTGCATTCCTTTGCCTTGGAAAGTCGGAGACTTCGTGTGCAGAAACATCAACAAGATTGATGAGTTTTCTGCCCATTTCAAGAAATTGAACCTAACATATGCTGAAAGGCTAAAAGGGTTCGACCCTAATGGAATTTTTCGAGAACATTTACTGGGTGTTGGATTTAACACCTCTTTTATCCATACACACCTGACCCAAGACAGGAACAGTGTCGACAACAATCCTGCTTTTGCTGATTGCGACGCAGAGAGATTGCAAAGCGCTACTAAATTATACAAACAACATGGAAAAGTATCTGGTGAGAAGAGTACCCAGTTCCCCGCCAACACTCCCAAGAGCACGACATCACGGAGCATCGCTTCGACGATCCACCCCAGTAAGAAAGAAACCCAGAAATCTTCAAACGAAGGAGGAGATAAGAACCCTCCTTACATAAATATTGATAGTTCTCACAAAATTCCACTGACAAAGAAGAGAAAAAACAATGTTGTTGCAGGTAAAGGAACCCCAAATTGAAAGTGGAAAACTGCAACTTGAAATTGAAGCTGAGCACATGCAGAAAATTGAGTCGTCAGCGGTGGAATTATTGGACACCAACTTTTTTGACATAGATGAATCCTTCGTAATCCAGAGTGCTATTTTTGACAACCAATCTAAAAGTCTGGTCATTGAAAAGAGAGATGTAACAAACAGGAAAGACAAATCTCGCGCAGAGATTAACTTTAGTGAAATGTGGCCATCCCAAATCTACTAATTTCACCAAGGAACCGGTGACATTCTTCGTGATTCCATTGGAGGAATTGAGACAAAAAATGCCAATATGAAACAACGCCTCAACGAATTTGAGCAGGCTTTCCTTGCAACTCCAGAATTTTCCAGTCCTCTGGCAAAAATCGTGCATGCTACCACTGCAGCGAAGATGAAAATATCCTCTACCCTCCTTGCATGCTCTAGAGCCCTTGTAGAGAATAACATCAACAAAAGAATGCAGGTAGTTACTGAAGCCTGGGAAACATCGCAAAATTTAGTTTCCTTCAGAAAGAAGGCCAATGATTTGCTGGAACAATTGGAGACGAATTTAAAAAATGAACAGCTTTTTCGTGATCAGGTACTGGCCCCTTTTTCCAAATATGCCAACAACACATCATAATTGAAAAGAAGACAGGAGAAACTCCCCTCACCAAAGCGCACCAAAAAAGTAAAAGCATGCTGGCAAAAGAAAGTTGACAACCTGTAGCTCATTGTCAAGTCATGTAAACAAGTCATATCATAAAAGGAAGATTTATTCACAAGCCTGCTCCATCTGGACTTAGCCGGAACTACCAACGAGGTTCAAGATCCTAACTTAATTCTAAAATCCTTGTCAGTCACCAAAGAAGCCTTCAAGGAACAAGTTGATATTTTAAAGGGGTTGTCTTTCGAAAAGTTTTACAGCATACTTGAACATCGTCTAGATGAGCACAAGTGTTGGGTACTGGACTATGCCTCACACAATGAAGAAATTGAACAGACTCTGCATAGTATTTTAATGGATCTAAGAAAATTAGAAAACGACCTTTACGACATAGAAATCCGGGATGAAACCAACACAGCCCCATGAAAAGCTACATCGAAGAATGGTTCCAAGAGAGAATGGACGACCTTGTCCAGGAAGGGCAACAACCGGTCAATAGGACTACAATGCCCATCGATGACAACAACAAAAACGCATCGGCTTCATAGTAAGTTTATACTGCCATCTTGTTTTGTTTATCAATCCAGTTTAAGTCTATGTTGTCATCTTCTCTTCTTTATCAATCCACTTATGTCCTCTTTCAATAGAAAACTGTAATCAAACACTCTTAACTTCCAATTTCTTCTTTTCAGGTCTTCCTCTATACCATCGCACACTTCTTTCAACGTTCCTAACTCTTGTACTTATTTCTTTTTATGGTCCGTGGGAGCCCCAATCCCAGTCTATATGACAAACACATTTAAATTTCCAGAAACATGTTACAGACATTTTTATTTATTTATAAATTCCAAAGAAAATTGATTCAACAATGCCCTTATTGTATACTAAATTTTGGGTTTCCAGGAACCTTTCTTGTTTGTTCCAAATAAAACTAATTCGGATATGCTACATTTCTTGTCTCCTATTGTATGCTTATTTTTTGGTCTTCAACGACGTTGATGTAATTTCCAGAGATATGTAACAGACATTATTTGTTTTATAATAAGTTTGTATAGTTCGCAACGTCGCTTCTCAATTTGTATATCGTGGAACTCTCGATGCTGTTTGAAGGGCACAGAACAATAGAGACCCATTTTTGAAATTACCAGCCCAAGAACCCGCGATCCAAAAACTGGCGAAGTATGGAATGACCGCTCCCTGCATGATCTATAAAACATGTACAAAGAAAACTAATTCGACAATGCTATATTTTTTTTGTCCAGGAAAAGCCTTAGTTTTAAAGAAAGCTAATTCGGGAAAACATTATTACTATTCTATTGTATAACAGACATTAATTTTTTGTAAATTCCTATAGTCCGCAACTCCGCCTGTCATTTTGTATATCGCGGCACTGTCGGTGCTATTTGTAGGCCATAGAATATCAGAGATTCAATTTTGAACCTGCCAATTTCCAGAAACATGTAACATACATTATTAATTTTTGATAAATTACAAAGAAAATTGATTCGACAATGCCTTTATTGTATACTAAATTTTGGGTTTCCAGGAACCTTTCTTGTTTGTTCCAAATAAAACTAATTCGGATATGTTTCATTTCTTGTCTCCTATTGTATGCTAATTTTTTGGTCTTCAATGACGCTGATGTAATTTCTAGAGATATGTAACAGACACACAACGCCGCTTGTAAATTTCTATATCGCAGAACTCTCAATGTTGTTTGTAGGGCACGAAACAACAGAGACCCATTTTTGAAACCACCAGCCTGAGAACTCACGATCCAAAAACTGGTGAAGTATGGAATGACCGCTCCCTAGATGCTCTATAAAACATGTGCAAAGAAAACTAATTCAACAATGCTATATCTTTTTGTCCAAGAAAATCCTTAGTTTTAAAACAAACTAAACTCTGCTTGTCATTTTGTATATCACAGAACCGTCGGTGCTATTTGTAGGCCACAAAACATCAGAGGCCCAATTTTGAACCCGCCAGCATGAGAATCCGCGATCCAAACACTGGCTAAGTATGCAATGAGTGCTCCCTGCATCCTCTATAAAATATCTTCCCCATATCTTATAAAAGTAGAAATTTTGTATGTATAAAACTAAATATCTACTTTATACAAGTACATATTTCGTATGTATAATTTTTTTTTATTTGTGATGAATTTCTATAGTCCGCAACTCCACTCCTCGATTTTTGTATCGTAGAGAACATCAGAGGCCCAATTTCTGTATCGTAGAATTGTCGGTGCTTTTTGTATATTGCCAACCCGACAACCTACGATCCATTACAAAAGTACATATTTCCTATGTATAAATGTATTTCAATGTATTTCAACTTTCTAGCCACGTATCTGTACTAGGTCGCATTTACTCCCATCCCAACCTGGCAGGGACTCCGCTGCCATGCAACCTTATTTTGAAAAGAGGTTCAAAGACAAACCCTCTAAAACAACCTCATATATTACAAACTCATACAAATCTTATTCGTAAAGGTTTTTTCTTTTATTTCTTTATTTGGGAAAAGGAGTTATATTTCCTCACATTTTAGATTTCTTTATTTGAGAAAAGGAATTATATTGCCCCCACATTTAAATCAAAACATGGTTGAAACAATTCAATACTTAAATAATATGTTTTATTTTTTTTTGAATAATAAAAATAACCTCATTCAACTTTTGTAGAGATAGATTTTTTCAACAATTATATTATTTTATTTTATTTTTCTAAATTTTAATATTACATTATATAAATGAAGTAATCACAACTAGTGGTCCTTGTTAACAAGGTGCACCATGATCCACACATGTTTATATTTTTAAAACCTCATCAGGGAATGTTATGGGGAGAAGGGATTCTCGAAGAAGACACTCTGAGGATATATAGACATCATAGCAGTTGAGCGAGTCAACGAGAGACAAAATATAAGGTTTGTATTTAAAGGAAAATCAAAATCAAAATCAAAATTGTATTTTTTAAAAGAAGTTAAAGGAAAATCAAAATCAAAATTGTATTTTTTTAAAAGAATTTAAAAAAAAATTACAAAGAAGAAATTAAGAATAAACGGAATAAAAAGAAATTACCTTAAATGTTTTCATATTTTGGTGTTCATAACCTTCTTTAAATGATTTTACTTCCCATGTTGTAAAAGTTTAGGGGTTTTGTTTACCAATCTCGGCACATTTTAGTTTTTTTTGGATCAATATGGTAATATTACTATTTTAGTTTTTTTTTGATCAATATGGTAATAATATAAATTTAAAGAATAGAATTCTTTATATTTTTTTTGGGGATTAATATGGTAATATTATTTTAGTTTTTTTGGTATCAATATGGTAATAATATAAATTTAAAGAATATAATTCTAAAGAGTTTTGGGAATGTTAGTGGTTAAAATATTTTCCTTTATTTTATTAATCAATAATATATATCACATTTTATTAAAAAATGTTTTTGTAGAATAGAATTTTAAAAAGTTTGGGATGTTAGTGGTTAAAATATTTATCCTTATTTTATTATTAAACAATTAATATATATCACATTTTATTAAAAAATGTTTTTTTTTAAAATTTAAAAAATATAATTTTAAAAAGTTTTGAGATGTTAGTGGTTAAAATATTTACCCTTATTTTATTAATCAATTAACATATATCACATTTTATTATAAGTGCCTTGCGGTGGTATATAACATTCGATATGTTATTGACTGCTTATTACTTCAACGTTGATTAAATTTTTTCTAACAAAAACAATCCCGTATTACTGAGTCGACTGCGGAGAGTAATTACAAACGTGTTTCATTTGATACAAATTAATTTTCTCTGCCATATGTTTTCCTTCCATTTGTCTGTCCATTGAATTTGCATTAAAAACCACATAGATATTACATTCGAAATTTCATCCAGCATGGCTTCAATCTTAAATTTTATAAATTTAAATTTTCTTTTACTAGGGCAAGTATGTCGATAGGCAAATCTTGTTAAAAACTGTTTTTGGGTTTTGTGGTGTTATAAAAATAAGTTTTGCATACTAGTATCTATCGTCATGGAGCACCATATTCAATAAATATTAAAAAATGAGTTTATTATTTCAATGTTCATATATGATAATAAGACATAAATGTACATTAATGTCCGTGTTACCATTGTTGTTAGTTTTACTAGGAGGATCATAATGCATAAATATGTTTTTTTTACTTAAGTAATGCAATATTTTTTTATAATATAAGTATATATTTCCATTGAAATGTTTAGTCATATGATAATTTGCAAGTTGTATATTGTGAAAATATGGTTGGAAAACAAGTCACAAGATGGTTGATCCTAAAATATGTAAAGATCATAATGCATAAATATGTTTTTTTACTTAAAATTATAGGTGATGTAATATTTTTTTTATCAATAACCCAACATAAATGTATATTTCTATTGAAATGTTTAGTCATATGATAATTTGCAAGTCTTATATTGTGATAATATGGTTAGAAAACAAAGCACAAGATGGTTGATCCTAAAATATGTGAGTAATACCTACCCATTTCTTGGATAAATGTACTTAATATTTATTAATATTTGCATATTATAATTTTCAATAAACCATGTATGTTTCATAGATATTTGTGTGAGCCATTATATGTTCTTATTAACATTGTTTTAGATAAAGGCTGAGACTACATGTACTATCAACAAATCATTAATCAATTTGTAAGTTAAACATTATTATTAATTTGCAATTATTTTTAAATGGATACAACACACAACTTCTAATTAACTAATTATTGTTTTATCTGAAAATAAGAATTAAAGTATGCAAGGAAGAAAAATGACGATGTAATAAACTTACAAAACTTCAAAGCAATATGTGAATATCTTGAAGTAATACAAGATTTTGAGGTAAGTATTCTAATAAGGGTATAGAGTTCTCGAAGAGGCTTTTGAAGTAAGTGTTTTAATAAAGGTATATAGTTCTTTAAAATTATTAGCTAAATACTTAACTTTAATTTTAATTTGAATGTTTACAAGATGAAAAAATAAAAAATTATTATTTTGAAAGTCACTTCAAAGTAATGTATAAATATTATGAAGTAATATAGTATATTGAATGTTTACCAGAGGAGAAAATGTAAGTATGTGTTATATTATATAACATATAGTGATATATAAATATAATAAAATAATATAGGATTTTAATATAAGTATATTGATAAATATTATAAAATAATATAAACTTTTAATATAAGTATATTGAATGTTTACAAAAGGAGAAAATGAAAATTTATTATTTTGAAAAATATTTCAAAATAATGTATAAGTATATTGAATGTTTACCAACATAGAAAATGGAAATTTATTATTTTGAAAGACACTTTAAAGTAATGTATAAATATTATGAAGTAATATAAGATTTTAATGTAAGTATATTAATAAAAGCATACCCCTTTCTAGAATTAATGGATAAATAGCTAACCTTAATGCATATGTTTGTAGGTAGAACAAATAGAGTTTGGTCAATACGAAAAGGAAGAGATGAAAATATAAGCATATAGTGAAACTAGTTGTATACAAATGACAATCCCAAGAGGTCAACAAAGAAACAATGATGAATGAATATTTAGTTGCAATGAAG
>ML787223.1:469361-491409 GCA_009831015.1 Picea engelmannii | reverse complement strand
TGGAATGTTAGTATTTTTTTATTTTCATGAAATCTTTTATATTATATTTTGATTTTTATATGTATATTCATGATCAATATATTATGGATATCGGCTAATTTTTATTTGATTTAATAATCTATATCTATAAATTGTCATGGATATTTCGTTGGTACAGTTCATCACAATAAATCTGATAATATTTTGAAATCTTAGATTTATGCAGTTTATTTATTTAGACCCCATATTTATTATTTCTAGCTTATGGCTTGAATGTATGAAATAACTGAAATATAAAAATGAAAGAATAAGCACAAAACACACAACATCCACACAAATAAACACAAGATTTGATATGGGAAACAAAATACATGAGAAAACCCAGCTAGAAGGTGAGGCCTATGCTCTACTCTCTTTGCTTTAGTCATAAAATGCACATACAAAGGAATGCGAACTCACTATAGAGTTACCTTTTGACATTGTGGCCTAAATGATTGCTATAGAATCCTCCTTCTCCTCTGTTCTGCTCACAAAATAACACCCTCAGATGTTTTTCTCGGTCGTGGAACAATATATAAAGAAAAATAATGGAACTCCTTCTCCTTTTGGCAACCTGGTATTTAACATAGCTCGATAACCATCTAGGGGTAGGGTTTTGACTTCCTACACTTAATTATGATAAGATTTTGGATATTCTAGAATATTCTTGAAAGTCCACACAAGGATAGCCCCATATGCATGAGTAATGGGGGCTGACATGACATCCTCTCATACCATGGTGGTCAACACAGTAGGTCAACTTGCAAGAGGAATAAATTTTGTATAGGAGCCCTGATTGACGTGATTTTGTGCCATTGGAAATGTCTATAATTTGAGATCAACGTCAAGGGGACTGGGTTATAACAAAGAAATTTTTGACCCCAAAAAATGTTGTTTGATTCCTCAAAATGGCTATGAAAGGTTTCAAACCCCAATTTTCCAAACTGAGACCTACCGTTAAAATGACGCTGCAAGTCGATTCCTCCATTTTTGTCCACTCTGAAAGCATCGAGATAGATTAAAAAAAATATAATGATTTAATCTGGATCATACCTCCCCATTTATGGAGGCTTTTGGTCCCTAAAATATTTGTTGAATGATGTGAGAAAATTTTCCTCTACCTTCTCCCCAGAGTACCATTTTGTTTTTCTTGGAAGTTGTCCTTTCAACCCAATCTTCCAAAGGTCATGCTATCCATGTCTTGTAGTTGCAGACTTCTTTTGAAAAACTGTGTCTTTTTCCAACTCTACCTGAGCATCTGGTGCTAAGTCCTCTATGGTAGGTACGACCTACTCCTCCTCTTGATCCAACATGGAAGACTCATAAAGTTTAAGATTCTTCACATTCACTACTGAGAAAATGTGCCTATATGAGGGTAGATTGAGTGTATAGGCATTATCTCCCACCTTCTCCAATATATCGAAAGGGCCAAACTGCAAATCCTTGATCTTCTCAACAAGACCTGCAGTCTTTCCTTGCTCAATTGTAACCAAACTATGTCTCTCACTTTGAATGAATTCTCGGTTTTGTGTTGATCATGTCTGGCCTTATCCTTTTCTCGTGACTTCTTCAACATCTCTTGTGCTTTCAAATGGATCTACCTAATCTTCTCAATAAATTTTTCTCCTTTCAATGCATCTTCTGTGAGGTCCTCCCTCACTCCTCCTTGCTTTCCATATACAACATCCAAAGGTGAAGGTGGAAAATATCCAAAACAAGTTTCAAAAGGTGACTTACCCATAGAAGTGTGAACTTTTCTATTATAAGAGTGTTGTATATAGATCATATTTTCATCCTAAGTCTTTGGATTATTTTTATTTTAACCCCTCAAAAGCTGCACCAATGTTCTGTTGACTACTTATGTCTGCCCATCTGTTTGTGGATGGAATGTTGTATATATCTTCAACTTAATGTCCATCTTCTCCCACAATGTAGTCTAAAATTCATTGAGAAATATGGTATCCATGTTTGAGATGATGCTCCTTGGTATCCCAAAGTGCACCTAGACTCGTTCAAAGAATGTTTTTGGATAATTATTGTCCTTTAATGGTATTTTGAAAAGGCAGGAGAATGCACATCTTGTTGAACCTGTCAACTACCACAAATAGATAGTCATGGCCCTTCCTGATTGTTGGTAAACCTCCCACAAATTCCATGGAAATTCTTTCCCAAGTTTGAGTGGGTACAAGTAAGGGATAATATAAAATTTGCTTCCTATTATTGGGATTGTTGATACAAAAAAGTATGCATCCTCTAATATACCATGCTAATTCTTCCTACATTCTAAGCTAGTACACATATCTTTGTAAGTTAGAAACTATCTTTCCAACACCAAAATGTCTTGCAACATTGGAGGTGTGAGCCTTTCTAATCAATTGCAATTGTTCACCTTTAGGAACACATAGCTTGCATAATTTATAGAGTAACCCATTCTGGAGATGATATTCAACCTTACTGTCACCTTCTTCTATATGAATTTGGCCATGTAACTATTGTAACACCTCCTTGAATTCCTCATATTTTGTGTATGCCTTTCTGTATGCGTCATGGGTAAAAGGATCCATGTGCATCAAAGTTACCAAAGCTATAATATTGTATGTGGATGGTCTTGAAAGTATGTCTACCAAACTATTTGTGCTACCCTTATTATAATTGATGACTAGATGAAACCATTTTAAAAATGTCATCCACTTGTAATGTTTGGTTTGTTGTATCCTACTCTGGGATTGAAAATATTGTAGCGGCTGGTGATATGTGTGGACGATGGTATCCTTTCCCATTAGATAGTGCTTCCACTTATTTATAGCCTGAACTAGGGCATATAGTTCCTTGTCATAGGTAGGGTAGTTGAGAACCGCCCCATGAAATATTTCAAAATGATAGCTTACATGCCTTCCTCCTTTCATCAAAACTGCTCCCATGGCATACCCACTTGCTTCTATCTCCAATTTGAAAGGAATTTGTAATTTTGGTACTGGGACAACTAGTGCTTGACTAATAATTCTTTTCATCTCATCGAAAGCCTTTGGATGATTCTTCCCCCACTATAAACTCTTACCACTCGTTGTTATGGAGTGGAGTGGTGCAACTACTATTGAAAATGAATCTATGAACTTTCACAAGTATTGTGCTGCCCCAACAAAGCTCCTAACTTCAGTGACAATTGTAGGAACATGCCATTTCATATTGGCCTCCATATTTGTGGGATCTATCTTGATTTCCCCTCCATCGATCACATACCCCAAATATACCAATGACTGCTGAGAAAACTCACATTTCTTGAGTTTAGCTAGTAGTTAGTGTTTTTTCAAGGTATCTAACACCTACATAATATGTGAGATGTGCTCTTCCTAGATAGAGATATAAATCAATATATCATCCAAATATAATATAACAAATGAATCTAAATATATAAATAATACATCATTCATGAGTCTCATAAATGTAGCTAGTTCATTACATAAGCCAAACTGCATGACCAACCATTCATACAAACCTTGCCTTGTATTGAAGGAGGTCTTCTAGGTGTCTTGTTCTTTGACATGTACTTGGTGGTATCCTGATTTCATATCCAACTTGGTGAAATGCTTGGTGTGCTGCAATTAGTCTAACAAATCATCGATCCTAAGTAGAGGGTATCGTTTCTCAAGTGTAATCTTGTTTAAAGCTATGTAATTGATAAAAATATTCCAAGTACCATCCTTCTTGGGTAATATAATGATAGGTGACCCACAAGGTGAGGTGATGGGTCGAATCACTCCCTGCTCAACCAACTGCTGCAACTGCTTATTCACTTCATTTGTTTCCAGGATGGACTATCTATACAACCCAATGTTCATAAATGGGGAGTCTGACAATAATTGTAGTTTGTGCTCCACTTCCCTCTTGTGTGGTATCCATTTAGGCTCATGGAACACTCCTCTGTATGCATGTAGAAAGTCCTTCAACTAATGTTTATTCTTTTTAGTACACCCCTCTAGGGATGCCTTTACTCTTATCGAATCATCATCAGACTGATTTTATCTTAATAAAAGTAAAACATATTTCTTACTGGAACTAATCAACTTCTTGGCTTGGTTGGCACTTAATAGTGAGATATTTGATTCACCTTTGTGTGAGTTGGTTATGTAGGAATTCACATCCTTGATTAGGTGGTATTGGTTTTCTCATCACATGAATATTTCATCCCTCATATACATGTAGGGGATCCCAACACTACACCAAACACATCTAGGGGTACTACATCCAACACCACTTCATCAATAAAGTCCACACTTATGAAAAATTAATCTTACACTGTTTCATTACCTTGATATCTACATCCATGCTTACCCAACCCTAACAGATAGGGGCTAGGATGATCATGAACCTCCAATCCAATATTTTTGACCAAATCCTTTACTATGAGATTATTCAGTGAACCAGGGTCAAACATAACATATATCTTGGTCTTCTTGACCTGAATCTTGATGTGGAAGAGTTTGGTCATCTCCTTCTCTTCCTGGTGATGAAGGATACTTAGATTCACCTCCTTATGCATCGATGTTCAGACAATATTCTCATCCACATCAAAGCTTCTTTCAACCTAATTGCTTGAACCTATGGCTAGAAGATTCTTTTCTTTGCATCATTCTTGTGGTTCTTCGGGTTCAACTTTGGATGTAGTTTCCAACACTTTTCCTTAGTGTGACCATAAATATTGCAATCGTTATAATATTTTTTTGGGATCCTTGCACTGATGTACAATGGATGTCATATTATTATCCTCGCCCTCGCCCCCCCACCGTTGCACTTCTTCTTCCCCTCTTTGGAATCTTCCTGGTGCTCTTTCTGCTTGGAACTCCTTGGCTTTCCTTTCTTGTGTCCTATGTTTTCCAGATAGTGTGCCTATACACATGCCTCATCCATTGTCTTTGGATTGAAAAGCATCACTTTCTTTCGTAGATGACTATGTAGACCATCCACATACTTGGAGAGTACTTCTGGGTTCTTGAGATATATACCTAGAATGATGGCCATATTTTTGAACTCGATGGTGTACTCCTATACACTCTGCCGTTGCCTTTTCTTGAAGTAATGCCAATCGATCCATTGGTCCTGTACATACCCAATAAGATATAATTGGGACTTAATTAGGGTTTTGGAATCCTCCCACTTAGTTACTAGTGGATCACTCTCCAGCCTAAGTGCCTTTGTGTGAATTTCCCACCAGGTTAAAGCATGGTCCTCTAACTTCATTCTGGAAAATGATATATTTTGGTTCTCATATATATGGTGATGGTTAAAATAAGATTCTAGTTGTTGCAACCAATGATTCAATTTTAATGCATTGATATCACCTTGGTATGGATTTATGTCCATGATCTGGATTGGATCATTATATTGTTTTTCATCTATCTCGATCATTTCAGAGTGGAAAAAAATGGAGGATTAAGCTTGCAGGGCCATTTTAATGGCATGTCCCAGTTTGGAATATTGGGGTCCATAACCTTCCATAGCCATTTTGAGGCATTAAACAATTTTTTTGGGGGTTGTGATGATTGTAACTTATTCCCACCCCATTGAATGTATTCTACACTTTGATACCTTTCCAATGGTGCAGACCGTGCATCAATTGGAGTTTGTATGCAAATGTTATGCCTCCCGCAAGTTGAATTACCGTGTTGACCACCATGGTACAAGAGGATGCCATGTCGACCCCCGTTGCTCATGCATATGAGGCTAGACACATATGTAATTTCAATAATATTTTAGAAGGTCCAAAACCATATCACAATTGAGGAGTTGAAGAAGTCAAAAACCTACCCCTAGATGTCTATCAGGCTATGTTAAATATTGGGCCACTAGGAGGAAAAGGGGTTCCATTATTTTGCATTGTATCTTGTTCCATAGTTGAGAAAAACGTCTGAGAGTGGTATTCTATGAGAATAACATAGGAGGAGAGATTTTGTAGCAACCATACATGCCACAGGTCAAAGGAAACTCAACAGAGAGTGCCTATTTCTCTGTACTTGCATCATTTCTATACTAGAGAAAAAAGAGAGAAAAAATAGCAGAGCAACCTCACCTTCTAACTGGGTATTCTCTCGTAAGGGTTTCCCAAAGAAAATATTTGTGTTATCTGTGGATGTTGTGTGATTGTAATTTTTTGTTCTCTATTTTCCACATTTGAGCAATTTCATGCATAAACAGAAAAATCAATAACTAAATATTCTGGAAATAGAAAGGAATTTAACCTTCATAGGTAGATTTTAGTAATATTTATAAGATCTGTTGTGAGAAACTATTCCATCGGAATATCCATGATAGTTTATAGATCATATTGGTATCAAAGCATGTTTTTTTTTTGGTATTTTTGGAAAGTTGCAGGATCTAGGAATCAACTTAATGAGAAGTCATAGAAACCCTAGCCATGGTGGACAAGTCTGTTCATAATAAACCTCAAGATCTAGCAGAAGAGAGATTTGAGTGGTTGGAATCACAAGTTTTTGACATCAGTCACAATATGAACCTCCTCATGGCGGCTCTAGCAAGCAAGATCAAACCGTTTGGAAATGATGGAGGCTCTAACTCAGAGATCATATTGGAGGGGAAATCAAAAGATAAGGAAGAATCAAGAAAGGAGTCGCATAAGGAATATCAACCAAATTTGAGTGTCACTAACCCTTCACAATCCCTATTCAATATAGAAGCAAAAGTGGACATAAAACCATACCAATGTGAGATATATGCATTAAAATTGAATCATTTGTTGCAACAACTATAAGTTTATTTTATCATTCACCATATAGATGCAAGGAAAAATATTTCATTTGCTAGATTGAAGTTAGAGGGGCATGCTTTAACTTGGTGGGAAAGCCACATGAAAACACTTAGGCTGGAGGGTGATCCGCCAATAACTAGGTGGGAGGACTTCAAAATCCTCATCAAGTCTCAATTCTACCCTATAGTGTATGTATAGACCCAATGGATCTGGTGGAACTACTTCAGGCAGAGGCAAGGGTAGAGTGTACAAGAGTACACCACTGAGTTCATAAAGATGGCCATCATACTGGGTATCTCTCCCAAGAACTCCCATGTGCTCCTGAATTATTTGAGGGTGTTACAAAGTCATCTACAAAATCACGTGATGCTCTTCAAGCCAAGGACAATAGATGATGTGTGTGTACATGCACAATACCTAGAAAACATAGGACAAAAGAAGGGGCAACCAAGTGGTTCAAAGTAGAAAGAGCACTAGGAAGCTTCCAAGGAGGGGAAGAAGAAGTGTAGAGGGAGAAAATATAAGAATACATTATCCATTGCACATTAGAGTAAATATCCCAACAACCATTTCAATCATTTCAAAATTTATGGCCACATTGAGGAAAAATGTTGGAAACTACATCCAGAGTTGAACCCGAAGAACCACAAGAAGGACATGAAGAAAATGAACCTTCTAGCCACAGATTCGAGAAATAATATTAAAATTAACTCATATGTGGATGAAAATATTGTCTACACATATGTGTAGAAGGAGGTGAATTTGAGTATCATTGATCGCTAGGAAGAGAAGGAGATAACCAAGCTCTTCCACATCAAGATTCAGGTCAAGAATACCAAGATAGATGTTCTATTTGACTCTGGTTCATAGGCTAATATCATAGCAATGGATATGGTCAACAAGCTTGGATTGGAGGTTTATAATCATCCTAGTGCCTATCCATTGGGTTGGGTAAACAAGGATGCAAAGATAAAGGTAATGAAACAATGTAAGATTAAATTTGTTGTAAGTGTTGATTTTATTGATGAAGTGGAATTGGATGTAGTAACCCTTGATGTATGTGGAGTAGTGTTTGGAAGACCCTACATGTATATGAGGAATGAAATATTCATGTAGAGAGACAACCACTATTGACTAATCAAGATGGGAAGTTCTACATCATCAACACGCATAAAGGAAAGTCAAATATTTCACTAGTAAGTGCCAACCAAGCCAATAAGTTGATTAGTTCTAGTAAGAAATATGTTTTTATTTTATTAATAGAAAATCATTTTGATGATGAGTCAATGAGAGTGAAGGAAACCATGGAGGGGTGTACTAAAGAACAAAAAAATCAGTTGGATCTAAAGGGAACAAACTAGCATAAATTTAGGCCAAGAATCCATAGGGTTAGGGATGAGGCTAACTTGAAAATAAATACCTATGCAAAATATTCTTCTTCTTGGTAACACAAGAGGAGAGACAAGTAGAGTGGAGGCATGACACTGCTGAATACTTGTGTAGGAATTGAAATTGATGGTTCTAAGAAAGAGTCAAGTTCTAGAATTTATCTGGAGAAGGTTATTGAAATTAAATCGTTTGCAATGATTTGTTTCCAGGGATGAATGGAAACTCTCTTGGATTCCATCCTGGATACCTTCATTCTAAGGTACTGTAACTTTTTTTTTTCTTTTTTCGAAAGAAAAGTTGTTTGAAGACACTGGCTAGTGTCACAACATCCTAAGAGATGTAATATCCTCCATTTAAAATATTTTAATAATTTTGAATAATTGTGATTTTGGATTATTATGTGGAGATTATATCATCATAAACATTGGATGATGGGAAATATTTGTGTAAATATTATTTTATATTTATTTTATTTTACTAGAGACAAATTGATGAGAGAATCCAGTTATGAAAGAGTAATTATTTATTCCATGGGAGAGTGAAAAGGGATAAAAAACACTAGGGTAAATATTTTCCATGAGGACAAGTGTAAACCTACTCCCAAATATGTGGGAGGTGAAGGGAGAATAAAGTTAGGGCAATACTCCCTAGGGTTAGGGATGAGACTAACTTGAAAACAAATACCTAGGAAAACTATTATTCTTCTTGGTCACACAAGAGGAGAGACAAGTATAAATGAGGCAGGATGTTGCTGAGTATTTGTGTAGGAATTGAACTTGATGGTTTTGAGAAAGAGTCGAGTTCTGGAATTTATCTAGAGAAGGTTATTGAAATTTCCAGTCCCTATGGAATAAAGAATTAGGCTCGCAGGTGACAAGATAAAGTAACTTGGCTGTTCTGGTATATGGTTGGGAGGAACTAGATCCCCTCCTCAATTTGTCCCCAACATTTCTCTTTGTCTCAGATATATGTTTCTTTACCTATCTTTTATTCATGTTGCTAGTGGTTATTAATGGTTACAATAATAATTAATTGGAAATATTATATTCTGGATTAAATAGAAAAATAATATGTGTTTAATTTCTATAGTTTTAGAAATAATCTGTGTGTAAATAACATGTGGAGAAATTCAATTTATTATCCAGGAAAGAATGTAGATAAAAGACATTGTTGATAGTATAGGAAATATTCAATAAAATTCCTATATCTTACTTTCAAGAAGCACAGTTTTTTTCTAATTCTAAATGCAATAGATAAAAAAATAAGTGTGAATATCTTTCCTTTGAAATAAGAGAAACACAGATCTAAAATGTTCATTCTATCTACTATAGCTTACTGTGAATATTATTTTGTTTACCAGATAGGAATACTTCACATGCAGAATAAAATATCCTGATACATTTATTTTTCTTGAGTGAAAGAGAAATATCACATTTACATAATGTGGAAATCAAACCCTAGATGTTATCTTAAATAGCTTAACAATTTAAATGTAGAGAATAATGAAAAAAAACAAGTGTTTTATAACAACTGGATAATATCTTTAAGAAAAAAATATTAACCATGATATTGAGGTTTTGGGTACAAATATTTATAAATGCCTTAAGCAAATAACACATCAAATAAATACCAGACTATACCAGTCAGGAAGTTGTCAAGTACGTTGAGCTAGTCTAAAAAACAAAAACAATGGATACTGTATATACATAAGTAATTAACATAACCCATGTTGTTTACAAAAGAAAACTGTATTTTCTAAAATGATATTCAATAAACAATTGTTTATGAGTTAACAAAACTTGTTCGGCCTTGAGAACCTAAGAGTTCTGCTGATAAGTAAATAGCTCGCTCAATATACAAAAAATTACTCTAGAATATTAATTTTAAGAATATTCTAGAAGTTACAAAACCCTATCACAACTGAGGGGTTGAGGAAGTCAAAAACCTACCCCTAGATGGCTATCAGGCTATGTTAAATACCGAGCCACTAGGAGGAGAAGGGGTTCCATTATTTTTGATTGTATCTTGTTCCATGGCTGAGAAAAACATATGAGAGTGGTATTATGTGAGCATAACAGAGGAGGAAAGATTTTGTAGCATCCATATAGGCCACATGTCAAAGACAACTCCATAAAGAGTGCCATTTTCTTTGTACTTGCATCATTTCTATACCAGAGAAAAGAGAGCATAACAACCTCACCTTTTAGCTGGGTTTTCTCCCATAAGGGTTTCCCAGATTAAATCTTTGTGTTATCTTGTGGATGGTGTGTGATTTTATTTTTCTATTCTCTATTTTCCACATTTTAGCTATTTTATGCATAAGCAAAAAAATCAATAACTAAATATTATGGAAATCTAAAGGAATTTAACCTTCATAGGTAGATTTTAGTTTTATTTATCAAATCTATTGTGACGAACTATTCCAGTGGAATACCCACGACAATTTACAAATCAATCCACCTTCACTTCCATATTGAATAGGGTATGTGAAGGGTTAGACCACTCGAATTGGGATACTCTTTCTTAGGCTCTTTCCTCAACTCATTTTTTGGGTCTTCATTATCTCCTGATTTCCCTTCTGATTCAATCTTAGAATTAGAGCGTCTATCCTCTCTGTACGGTCTACTATTTATTGCTAAATCTTCCATGAGGAGGGACATATTGTGAGATATGTTAGCGACTTGTCCTTCCAACCTCACAAATATCTCCTCTATTGGATCTCGAGGGTTGTTATGAACAGACTCGTCGACCATGGATAGGGTTATGTAACTTTATTCTTAAATTGATTCTTGGATCCCTGCAACTTCCAAAAAATACCCCAAAGAAACTTGCCTCTGACACCAGTATGATATTTAAATTGTTGTGGATATTCCACTAAAATAGTTTGTCACAATAGATCTTATAATATTATGAAATCTTAGATTTATGTGGTTTATTTCCTTAGATCTCAGATTTATTATCTCTAGTATGATTAATATTTAAGAAATAAATGAAATATAAAAATGAAAGAACAAGCACAAAATACACACCATACAAACAAATGAACACAATATTTGACCCGAGAAACAAAATACAAGAGAAAACCTAGCTAGAAGGTGAGGCCTATGCTCTGCTATCTTTGCTTCAATTATAAAATGCACATACAAAGTAATGAGAACTCACTATGGAGTTACATTTTGGCACTGTGGCCCAAATGGTCGCTGCAAAATCCTCCTCCTCCTCAGTTATGTTCACAAAATACCACTCTTAGATGTTTTTCTTAGCTATGGAGCAAGATACAATGCAAAAAATGGAACCCCTTCTCCTCCTAGTTGCCTGATATTTAACATAGCCTCATAGACATCTATGGGTAGGGTTTTTACTTTCTCAACCTTCAATTGTGATAAGGTTTTTGACCTTCTACAATCTTCTTAAAAGTCCACATGTGGCTAGCTCCATATGCGTGAGTAACAGAGGCTAATGTGGCATCCTCTCATACCATGGTGGTCAACACGGTAGGTCAACTCACAAGAGGCATAACGTTTGCATATGGGCTCCGATTGACGTGATTTTTGTGCCATTGGAAAGGTCTCTGAGTGTATATCTGCATCAAGGTTTTGAGTTGAAGCTAAGAAAATTTTGATCCCCAAAAATGTCGTTTTATTCCTCAAAATGGCTCCAGAAGATTTCAAACCCAAATTTTCCAAACTGGGACCTACCGTTAAAATGACCCTGCAAGCTCATTCTTCCAAATTTTTCCACTTTGAAAGCATTAAGATAGATGAAAAATAATATAATGGTCCAATCCAAATCAATTTACATACTCAAGTGAAACACAACAAATTAGTATAATGATTAAATCATAAATCCTTTAATTAATAATCAAATAATAATTAATTAATGGTTTTAATTATTAAATTAATAATTAATAATGATTTTAATGATTAGTTTAATTGATTAATATTAGCTAAAAATTATTAATGACATACAAATTAAAACAATGTGATTGAATCATTAATAATATGGTGCTATGTTATCATATAAGCACATTGGTGCATTTATGTAGGTCTCACACCCATGATTTAAAACACCTATAGCACCAATGCTCTTGCAAATGTTCTACACTAGTGATTTGTAATTTTATAGCGATCATTGCTTTCGAATTTGTATCACAATGGTGCTCTACCATATATTCAACATCGATTCTCTAACTTGACGTAGGATCATCGAGGCTTCTATATACTCAAGAGCACCAATGCTTTAACATGATATCAGAACAAAACCAATCTTTTAAGATTGAGTAGACCACTACAACAATTTATACTTTTAGCAATGATTTATACTAGCGAATATGCTCCCAAAATAACATCAAAATGTTTTTTAAATGCAATTTTTTGAAAACCACACCCAAAAGTAACCTTAGCGGATGCTTTTAAAGACCATCCCCAAAACTCATAAAAAATGAATGTTTGATTGTTGTTTAATAAAATTCTCCTAAAAACCCTATTTTAGTGGCGGTTTTATAAAAACCGCCACCAAAAATCATAATAGTTGAAATTTTAGAAACAATTTTTTAAAAACTTCAACTAAAAATACTAAAACTATGAAATATTTTTATAAATATACCCAAGTCATGATAATTGAATACAAAACTATATATATATATATATATATATATATATATATATATATATATATATATGAAGGTGTCTTAAAAAAATCCACATTCAAGATATCACATATCACCTCAATCAAAGTTGGCATGACAATGATATAGGCATTTGAAGTTTGTGACGATAAAAGCACTAAAAGTTGTTTCAATTTGAAAAATGATCACTTTTCCATGTGTCCTATAAAATTCTTTTGCAAAATTTTAAATATAAAAGGTTAGTTGAGCCTTCCAGGCCCACCGTCGTATTGCAAGGTTCGAGTACCTATTAATACTTCTTGACTTTTCCAAGAAAAAGTTTTTCTCAAATTTATATATGTATAAACTCTTTTACAACATTCAGCAGCGAGCCCCGAAACTATAATCAACGCTGGTCAAAAGAAAGATCCAGAAATGCTAATGTCACAGTTCAAAGAAAGAACCAGTAGTGCTGTAATAAAACTCTGTTACAACACACAGTCAAAACGAGCCTCGAAAACATTGAACAACGTTGGTCAAAGCCTGATCCAGTAATGCTATTATCATAGAATTCAAAGGGTATAGGATTCGCACTAGCTAGTGTGATCTGTGGATGATGTATCAAGTCAATACGCTAGCATCAGTCAATCGGAACAGTATCAAAAGGATGACAGAGAAAGATAGGATCAAGCCTGTACAATGCAAGCTATCAGTCGACAGACAGGAGAGAAACGTATCATTCAAATAAGTTGAAGGTAGAGATTGGACTAGCTTTTCCATCATCACAATGAAAAACAGATAGCCTTCCAACCTCAGAGCCAAGAGCCCGCTTGGAGAGTGAATCTGCCTCAGAGTTATAAGATCTGGAAAAATGATGGAATTTTATGTCGGAGAATAGAGTAGATAGCTCCCTCGTTCTTTGCATCCAGCCTTCGATGTGGATTGAGTGGAGATTACAAGTGTGATTAATCCAGTCGATTACAATCCTCGAATCACCTAAGACAAGAAGATGATTTAAAGACCACCATGACGCCAGGGTAAGGGAAACCCACAGGCCCATAAGTTCTGCTTTAGTGTTAGAACCTACCCCGCAATTTAAAAACCAATTCGTGATCCTCGAGGGGTGAGATTTGAAAGTACCCCCCGCCCCACAGCAGAGCCCATTTGAGTGAGCCGCTCCATCAAATCAAATTATAGTGGATCCTTCAACAATCGAATAGTCCCTTGCTTTGATTTGTATGAATTTTGTAGGTTTCTGCTGTAGCTGAAAGGAGGAGAGGATGCGATGAAGAACTGCTTGCAGGGAGGGAGGCCGATCCTCAAAGACCGCCAGATTACGCTCTTTCCAAGTCTGCCAGAAAACGTGTGCCGCCAGGGAATGAGGGGTCGATGAAGCCGAGGTCCAAGAGATGAAGCAATCGGTGAAGGAGCCGACTTTCCAGTCTGTTGTGAGAGAGAAATGTTGTGTAAGAAAAGTCCAAATATTAATAGAGAAAGCACAATGGACGAAAAGGTGGTGTAGATCTTCAGCAACATCTTTGCAAAGGGCACAACGGCTGGGTCCATGCCAGCCCCTCTTCCGAAGCACCTCCCAAGTGAGGATTTTTCCTTGTACGCACATCTAGAAGAAGAGCTGAAGCTTCAAAGGAAGGGACCATTTCCAAATAGAAAGGAGTCTCGGGGAACAAGCAGCCATAGCCAGTGGGTGTAAAAGAGCCATATAGACATTCTTTACAGTTAAATGACCCGAGGCATCTCCTCCAGCCCAAATGAGAGTATCATGCCCTCCATTTAAGGCTATGCCAGCCAATTTTAGAGCACTAGTAAATGCATCCCATTCAATCGCCATCGGTCCTCTCAGCAAAAGTACACTACTGTGTAACCAAAGATTAGGGTGAGGGAACGAGTGAGCTGCCGATTTTGCCTGTGACAAGTAAACCAAATTTAAAGAAGAAAGCCGCTCGCTGAGAGGGGGGGAGAGGATCGATCGGTTGTCCAAACCGAGAATTTTGTCTCTCCCAATTAAAATCTCACATCCCGATCCGGGCAACCAGCGGAGCCAGTGTAAGATTACTGGAGAAGCGGAAATCAGACCTCTCCAGAAGGGAGAATCCCTACTCTGTTTGTGTGACTTCTTACGTAGCCAATGGATGAGAGGGTAGGATGCAAGATATTTGTCCTTGATGACCCGGTACTAGATGCTATCAAGGGTCACCGCTCTCCAGAAAGAGCAAGCCAGCAGCGCCGTGTTGAAAAAAGATAAGTTCTTGAGTCCCCATCCCCTCTCCTTACGGGGCCTAGATAGAGATTGCCAGCTGCAAAGGTGAAAATGGCGCTTTCCGGGATGGTCGTTCCACAGGAAATTGAAAGCGAGCCTACATAGAAAAATAATGATCCTGTTGGGAATCCGTTCAAGCATCATCCAATAAACAGCTAGACCTTCCAGAACCGATTTGACGAGAATAAGGAGGCCACCCAGGGAAAGCCATTTATTTCCCCAGTAACCTATTCTCCTTTCAAATAGGGCCACAAGCCAGCTCCAATCAGCAGGAGTAGAAGCACCCGGTTTCAGCCGATATCCCAAGTACCTAAAACCTTCAATTAGATCGAAAAAAGAGAAAGGAAGGGACGCTTTGAAAAGTAGCAGTTCAGCTTCAGAAAGACCCCAATAGTGAACAGTGGTTTTATGAGCGTTTATGGATAGACCTGTGATAGAGCAGAAAAGATGAAGAGCATCAAGAATAACTAGCCACTCCGAAATTTCTGCTAACGACATTAGGAGAATGTCATCAACAAACATGAGATGAATAATTTTGCTGAGTCTGGAAACCTTGATACCAGAGATGTTGTGAACGGAGAAGAACTTTGCAAGGATAGGCTGAGGCTCTCCATAATTAAGATAAAAAGATAAGGGGAGAGTGGGCATCCCTGCCGGAGCCCTCTCTCACTTGGGAAGAAGCTAGTGGCCTCCCCATTAATCAACACAATGAAATTAGCACTAGAGACATAGGAAAGGATCCAGTCATAAAAATTGTCGCCAAAACCCGCCGATAGAAGGACTATCCGCAGATAGCTCCAATCAATGCTGTCAAACGCCTTTTTTAGATCTATTTTCATGATTAAGGCCTTTAAATTATTCTGTTTGATGGAATGGATGCACTCATGGGCAACCCCTATGGCGTCTTGAATTCTTCTTCCTTTTAAAAAGCCAAGTTGTTCAGCTGAAAGGCCTCTTTCCAGGTAAGGCTTCAATCGGTTGGAGATCACCTTAGAAACAACCTTATAGATGAGATTACACAAGGAAATAGGTCTGTAATCAATGAAGGAGACGGAGTTATTTTCTTTTGGTATCAGAACCAAGAAAGTGGCGTTGAGGCTTTTAATGACCTTACCTTTGATGCGAGTGTCCTCCACCATCTGGAGGAGATCCAATCCAACGAGATCAAAAAAATGAGAAAAAAACTCAGTCGTCCAGCCATCAGGCCTTGGACTTCTTTCTTTTTTGAAATGGATCAATATATCTTTAATTTCCTGTAGGGTGACGGGCTTAAAGAGATCTGTAGCTTCAGTAGACGATACTAGCTTTGGATACAGGCTGGCAATTTCCAGTTTGTCAGTAAGAAAAGGACAAATGTTTGCTTTGAAGAGATGAGTAAAGTGGGCGACAACCTCTTCTTTGATTGCAGCTTGCCCTTGGAGAATCTCAGCCCGATCATTTTGGATAGACCAGATGATTTTCCTGTTCCTGTTATAGCTGGCTAAGTTGTGGAAAAATTTGGTATTGGAGTCGCCCCACTGAAGCCACGTCACTCGGCTGCGAAGCCTCCAACGTTTTTCCTCATCGCTGAGAATAGAATCTCTGCTGCTTTCAAGCGATTTTAGGGTTGCAGAGTCTTCCGAAGAAAGGACGGAAGTTGAAGAGAGGGCGATGAGAAATCTGATCTCAAATTCCAGGTTAACAAGACGGGCCGCCTCCACTTCCTGTTTACAGTATTGCCAGGACTTTGTTCGGGCCTTTAGAACCTTAAGCTTCCAGTCTATTCTTCGCTGAGGATTAATTTCTGCTAGGAAGCACAGATCAAACCAAACAGCTTGGACTAGTTCGGGATATTCTGTTGAGAGAAGCCAATGGTGGTTGAATTTAAAAGGAAAAGAATTATGCCGGAGGGGAATGCACAGCTTGAGGAACACGGGAGCATGGTCAGAAAAATACGGATGTTCCACCCATGAGGATGGGAAGACTGTGGAGGACATAAGACTATCCGATAGTAAAAATCGATCAAGGCGTCTAGCAATAGCCTCGTTCCCAGTACGCCCGTTACGCCATGTGGGCACAAGCTTGTTTGGCAGTACATCTATGAGGTTCTTTGACGAGAATAGATCTTTGTAGAAAGCCGCATCGGAACCACGCAAGAGGATTCCTCCCCAGTGTTCATCAGAAGAGAGAGTAACGTTTAAGTCACCTCCAAGAATGAGGTTTGGTAAGTCCAGGATACCACTGGTAGCGAGCACGCCTATCTTTACAGGGACCGTATACATTAAGAAATGCCAGCTCCTGGTTTGTAGCAAGACAACGGCCCAGCATCAAAATGCCTCCATAGGTCAGAAAGGGAATCAGATCGAAGTAACCTGGGTCCCAGGCTACTTAAAAATAAATTTCATTGCACATATATGCCACTGATTCATAGAAACAATGTCGTTGAAGTGTAGACAATGGAATTTTATGCCACTCAAACTTATAAAATACTTGTAATCGAGGCAATCTCTTGAAGGAAATCAAGTATCAAATTCCAAAATTTTAAAAACGATTCTTGATATTTTATTTTTAGAATATAAATATACGAGTTTCAAAATATCAAGTATCAAATTTCAAAATTTTAAAAACAATACTTGATATATTATTTTTAGAATATAAATATATAAGTTTCAAAATATCAAGTTAATGTGAGAGAATTCTAGTATTAAAAGCATTGGCAATTTTGGATAAGATGTGTGGATTAATTGTATGGATTACTTATGTGTTTCGTTAATAATCTTTGAGTTCGAGACTAGGGGTTAGTATTTTAGGGGTGAATATCCCTAGGTTGATGTGGTAGCGTAATCCCTCAATTCAGTACTAATATAGATGACAATTTTAGTGTCATTTTTTATGGATCATGCATGGGTTAGATGCCCGGCTTATGTGCATCAGTTAGGTCCACGCTCTATTTGTGTGGGTTAACTACATAGATGAATTCCATGGGTTCTAAGCTTGGGTAATTAGGCTTGTGAGTTAATTTCATGGATTAGTTGTAAGGGTTAAACATTGTATGGGTTAGTCACGTGGTTTTAGTACATGATTTAGGTGTTGGGGTTAGGTGTGGGTTAGGTGTGTCGGTTTACAACATGGGCGTGTATGTAATAAAATCATTGTCATTAGTACTCGTGTTTAAAATGTGTGTGTGTGCGTGTGTGTTTTAACATCATCATGGATGTGTGTGTTGTGAATGCTCCACATGCATAGCATTTGTGGGACATCCATAATTTATAATTCATTACTTGTATTGATGGATTTTCAATTTTGGTGGTTGTATTTGGGGTAGTTCTTTTCCCAAATTTAGTGTAGTGGGTTATGTGCATGACTTACATACATGGTTCAAGTGGACATGTTAGTGGGATAAAACTAAGAGATATTCCAATGTAGGATTTTCCTTGGGGGGATTCTAGGTTAAGGGGTTAGTGGGTTACCAGTTACAAGTTAGGGGTCGATTTGGGGTTAAAGGATTAGTTGGTTAGTGGATTATCTTCTTATGAGTAGCATATGGTTGTAATTTATAGTTTTTGTGCACTAGGGACAGGTATTGGGGCCTAGGATATGATACAATGTTGAATGATAGGGTCTTAGGCTATACTATTTGTCCCTATATCATATGTACTAAGCACGAGGTTGTAGGCTACTACAGAGACCCTACATAGAGAATATTTGGCATGTGAGTGGGATATGTTTTTCATTTTTGGTTTGGCACACTAGAGATGGTTTTTAGATTTGAGGGCATGCTCTAGGGCCATAATAGAAGGTCATAGGATACAACATTTATATCTAGGGTAATGGGCCATGTGTGGGGAATCTTTTGTATGAAGGATATGGTGGCCATTTTTAGGTTTGATATACCATGTATGTTTCTAAGAATGCAATCCATGGTATGAGGTAAATTTTTAAAGCATTAGTCTATGCCATTTGTGTGTAGGTATCGTGGGCCATGTGTAGGACCCATATGGGACCTAATTCCATCAAACATGTCCTATATAAGGAACATTTGGCTTCTAGGTGGGATATGGTTTTAATTTCAATATTTATAAGACCATGGATGGTTCTCAGGGTTGAAACCATGGTCTTATGACATAAAAATTCCTCTAGGGACAATGGTCCATGCATAGTTCCCTAAACCACCACTCATTCCTTGCATAGAGGACCTTGGGCCAATGATTGAGATATGCTCACCATTTTTAGGATTCACGCATGATGAATTTTTCTCAATTCCCATGCCATGGTCTAGGGCCACAAGACAAGGTGTTGGTCCATAGCATTTGTCTCTAGGGCTCATGAGGCATGCATTCTCCCCCTAATCTATAATACATGCCTTAAATAGAGAATATTTGGCCTATGAATACAACATGGTGTCCATTTCAAGTTTTTGCACACTAGGGACAGTTCTCATGGCTAAAGATATAGTTTAAGGTCAAAATACAAAGTCATAGGCTATAAAATTTTACTTTGGGGCTCATGGGCCATGTATAGTGCACCAAGGCATCATACATGCCTTATACAAGGAACATACAAGTGGGACAAGGTTTCCAATATTTTAATATGTGGCACAATGGTTGGGATGGTTTTCAGGGCCTATGGCATTATCTTGGGCCAAAATATAACATCTTAAGACATAGGATTTATCTTCAGTGCTCATGGGCCATATGTGGGGCCTTAGGCCACTACAAAGGCCCTACCGAAGGAGTCATTGGTACAAAAGTGATATATAGGCACTATTTGGAGGTTTGGAATACCAAGTATGGTTCTTATGAATCAATCCATAGTCCATGATTAAAATCCAAAGTTTTAGGCCACAACATTTTCTTCTTGGGCTCATGGGACATGCACATAACTCCAATCCATTACACAGTCCCTAATTAGAGAATATTTTTCTTGCAAGTGGGATGTCATGGATATTTAAAGATTTATAATATCATGTATGGTTCTCAGGGCCCATACCATGGTTTGATATGGAAAAATAGGTTCTAAGACCATAGAATTTCCTATAGGGATAATTGGCTTTATATGGTTCTGTAAACAACCACATAAGCTCTGCATAGATACTTTTTAGTCTATAAGTATGATATGCTCATCAATTTGTGGATTAACACACTAGAGACAACTCTTGGTACCCAAGCCATGGTTTGGGGCCAAAATCTAATGTGTTGGGCCATGAGATTTGTCTTTAGGGCTCATGGGCCATTTGTTACCCCTTAGGTCATCATACATGCATTCGACAGGGAATATTTGGCCCACAAGTTTGATAACATGGCCATTTCAAGGTTTGACATTCTAGGACTGATTCTCGTTTCCCAAGCCATAGTATAAGGTCAAATGATAGGGCCTTAGGACATAACGTTTTCATTTGTTCTCATGGGACATATATGGTCCTATCGTCACCATATAGCCCCATATAAGGAATCTTTTTCCTACAAGTGGGTTATGGTTTCCATTTTAAGGTTGAGAACTAGGGATGGTTTCAAGGGTTGAGGGAATGATTTGCCTCCAAAAGATAGGCTCTTAAGACATACAATTTATCTGTAGGACTCATAGATCATGTGTGGGGACTTGGGCCACTATACTTTCCCTATATAAGAAATATTTAGCATGTGATTGAGATATGGTGGCCATTTTGAGGTTTAACATCTCATGGATGGTTCTCCCCACCTAATCCATGGCCTATAGTCAAAATCTATTGTGTACTAATATCATTGTCATTAATGCTCATCTTCTAAAATGTGTGTGTGTGCACATTAACATGGTTGTGGTTATGTGTATTCTAAATGAATCCATAAACATGATCATTGTAGAACAAACATGGTTTATAATACATTATCTTGACCAATAGATTTTCAATTTTGGTAGTTTTTTTCCTAATGTTAGCATGGTGGGTTATGTGCGTGTGTTACATGCATGGGTTAGGTGCATGAGATATTGGTTAATGCCAACAACTTTGCTGATGTGCAAGTTGCATTTGGCGTTTTTTGGGTTAAGAGGTTAATGGTTACCAATCAGGGGGTTTGGGGTTAGGCGTTAAGTTGATTTGGAGTTAGAATATTAGTAAGTTAGTGGGTTAGTTCTAGTCTATGAGTGAGATATGGTGGCCATTTAAATATTTTGTGCATTATGGATGGTTCATGGGGCCTAAGATATGGTAATATTTTGAAATCTAAGGTAATAAGATATACCATTTTTCTTTACCACTCATAGGCCATGCATAGGGCCCTAGTCTATCACATATTCCCTATTATCCCCTTCATTTTTGGATAAGTGTGCAAGGTTGGAAAGGATAAATATAGCACAACACATGGACAACCTCAGTTGCACCATTTGGAGCCACAATTAGTTTTGCAAAAGATGGAAGAAACCCCTACTTTGCAACCTACGTTTGTTAAGAATGATCATTTTGAATTGTATAAATAGTCCTTTTCTGTTAGGGGTCGTGGTTATCTAATTGGGGTAATGATTTGGTTTCTCTTGTGTTATTATGGATGATTGTTTTACTATTTCAAAACCTTGTTTTGTATCATTCTTTTGTTGCTATAATTAGCCATCCATGTTCCTATTGTGGGTGAAAAATATGTATTAGATATGTAGATTGTTATGGAGTAATGGAATCCCCATTCATTTTCAAATTATACCTTGTCTATTGTATATGGATGATTAGTATATGGACAATTCTATTTACTTTTCATTAGATTATATTCATGTCATGTTATGAATCTATTTATGATATGATCACCATAGACTTATGCATCAATAGAGTATATTATGTTATGAAATGATTTTAAAGTTGAATGTTTCATTGCTCATCTTTCCACCTCCCTTCCCATATTTATTTTTGGCACGTGCTTTAGGTGAGACCTTACCCTCAGGGAGATTTAAAATTCCAATACTACACTACACTGAACCTTTGTTGGAGACCTAAAAGAACCCTAGTCTCTAGTGATATCCTACAAACAATTCCATAGTTAGGATCATATTG
>ML787223.1:451607-468393 GCA_009831015.1 Picea engelmannii | reverse complement strand
TTATTGGAAATATGTATTGGAAGGGTGGTTCAACAAAAGGATTTTGGGAGGTATTTATCAATATCTAGTGAAATTAGGAGTATTCTTTAATATTCCATAAACAAAGTGTTATAACCCTAATTTGCACCATACATGCATACCTGGCATCAGACCATCTTACTTGCCATTTTTGCCAAGCTATCATTGAAATCTCTTCTTAAAAAACACTTTTTTTTGAGATGTATGCGCCTTGCACCATTACTGCCCATGTATGTACACTTGCTGCACCACTACAGCTTGCGTGCGTTCGCTAGCTGCACCATTACAACCTGTGTATACTCACAAAAGTTGCAAAAAAAAGAGTTGCAAGGGAATACGGGCTTTTGGGTAGTTTCCTAAGCAATTGACCGCCCATAGCCTCTCACCCAACCAAATAACTATCTTTTTGGCATATAAAAGAAGGTGTTGGGGTCCCATTCCTAAGAGAAGCATGAAAGTAGTGAAACTATGCCCATTTCATAATCCCCCCTTGCCCCAAGAATTTGCATCCACATTGTGAGTTTTGAGCCAAAATTCTCTATTCTATCCTTTTTCCTCCATTACCAGCCTAATCCATTTCCTAAAGAGAGCTGAAGAGGAGAAAGATACGTGGAAGCAGTTGGAGCTTGGTGAATAGGAGCCCAGGACCGGGTTCGAGGAGCAGTTGTCAATCTCATTTTGTAAGTGACTTTGTGAGATTAATATAAATAAGTACTTTTTCCGTCCCACCACATGATGCGTTCAATCTTGATATTTGATTTACATTTTTGTTATGACATCTAACCCACTAATTCATATATAGAATGCATGTTCGTAGTTTCTTGTTTGTCTTTTGGTGAATGCAGGTCAACCTTGGGAGGATATTTTCAGTCGAGAAACCACTTAATGCAAAGGGATCAACATCGGATGTGGAGTTTAAGGTAAGACTACCAGATCCCTATACTTTGTACTTTATGCATGAAAGTGGGGTACTGTCAAGATAGTTGTTAAAAGTAGGAGACTTTAGACGATTAGCTCTTCCTGCACTTTAGAACCCTAGTGTAGTCTGTAGGGGGGTTTTCCCACTATAGAAGAATTGGCGAACATACTGGGGAGCCTCTAGGGTTTTTAGGGGATTTTTGTTTTTGGGTATCTTTAATTGGTTTATTTATTGTTTCTTGAGTTTCTGTGTCTTTAAGGGATTATGGTCTTACATACCAGTACTCCCTGCCTGGTTTTCTTGACTGTTAGTTTTATTTTTAGAGAAGTCACAGAGGTGTACGAAGCCTGCAGTGGGTCTACATGCATACATACGCGCCCTATCTTTGGACAACTCGCGTAAATACACAGGTTGCTGAAGTATTAGTTGCGTGCCTGTGTCAGGAAAATAATTTTTAAAGAAGAGGAAGTCATCCTCTTCCCTGAATGAAGCCATATTTCTCAGGGGTTTTCTTGATTTAGCCATGGTCTTTGTTTCTTGCAGTCTTTGGCCTAGGTCTAATAACAATTATCTTTTTCTTTATCAATATTTCTTGTGTTTTCTTGATTAGGGTTTGAGACAAGTTTTGTGAGTTTTTTCTGATTAACTTGTTTAGTATTGTCAGTAACTCTTTGCGAGCCGCAATAGACCAGAAGTTGGCCTGCCGTCGGTTAACTTGGAGCCACCACCGTCGTCGCGAAGGCAAAGACTTGACCAGGAAGGGTCATTTGAGGCGACCGGGCCACAGGAAGTTGTACTCGAGTCATCTATGAGAGGAGAACATTCATTTTCGGAGGGACCAACTATTTCTAACCTTGGAGCGGAATCTCTCGGTCCGTATAACTCTCCGATCACCAACTTGTCGGTGCCACTTCTGATACAAATTACCCCTCCAAGGGTAACACATCACGAGTGTCAGATAATCCTGCAAGCAACGATGGAAGAAAATGCTTCTACTTTGTCAGGGAGTCCTCATAATCCCTCTACGACTGCCACAACTAGGGGCTTTCCACCTCCTAACTCACCTTCGCAGGTCCGGGCCATTATGGTCTCGACTGCCTCTACCTCGGGTAGTGGTATGATTCCGTCCATGGCGGTGATCACTGCACCATTTACATAGAGTGTGACGGGCCCTCCATTTTCATACGGGATGCCCAACTTTGACACGAACTCGGTCCTTTCATACTCCACCCTACAAAATTTGGGTCTAGGGGTAGGGAGCTCAAATGCTCCTTTGCAAGGGTCCATGGGGGGCACCTCAACCCCTTATAATGATTTCCCTTATGGCGGGGGTCGTATACCTCCGTCGTCTCCCTTGCTTGGCGGCACTCCTCAGCAACCTGTCTCACCGACCATGAACTACAACATGTCTGGAGAAGGTAGTCAAGGACCTTCTTCAAGTACCACACCAGTGGGATCTTTTTTGTTCTCTTTATTTAGCGCGTTTGGTAACTGTTATCACATAGTTTGTAGCCAGGTCAAATGGCTATGAAGTAGAAGGAAAAACTGGTGTAACAGGAACCTATCCCACCTAGTGTCACCACGATGGGGACGTTCTTTCTCTTTAGGGAGGTTAGGCCCAGGGGAGACGTCCCTGGTAACCTGGAGTTTTGAAGAGGCAAAAGTTTAAAAGTCAAAGTAAAGTTCCCCCTTCACAGGTCACCGCCAAAACAGATAGTCCTAGCTAAACAACCAATAATGAAGTGTAGGCCCAAAGAAGAACACCTGCGCAGAACAAAGCAACAAAAAACCAATATATGCAAGCTATGATTCAATGGGTTAGTATTTCATAAGACTATATGATATCAATATATAAGCAATTATAACAATAAATATTGATGAAGTCAATGTTTGTTAATATAGCAATTAAATAATAGCACTCCACCAATAAATATCAAGATGATGTAGCAATCAATGTATCCAATCAATCCTTCATTCAATAAATGCATTAAACCACCATCCAATTGCCTATACACGGAATATTACTGCGTCAAGATGAAGTAACCAAGGGTGACGCAAACCTTCTTAGGGTTAGTATGTTAGGGTTAGTGTAGTTAGGGTTTCAATTCAAAAAGGAGTTTGAGAGTATTTGGATTTGATTTCACTTCAACGTTGGAGGCTTAGATCAGTGCCTTAGGGTTAAATGGAGTCATAAAGTGAAGGACACACAAGTTGAAGGGGACAAGATTCCAAAGAAATAGAGGGAAAGGTTTCAAGGTGCTGCCAAAACAGGGCCTCAAAGATGGAACCCTAGGGGAGAGAGGCTCAATCCGGTGTTGCTAAAGCAAGGCCTCGTGCTCTCTCCTCCTTCTCGGCAAACAACTAGCTCAATGAAAATCAAAGTCAAGACAAGAGAGTTTAAAGAGGGAGAGTGTTGCTAAGGCAAGGTTCTTTCATCAAACCCTAAAAGAAAATGGCCCTAGGTGTAGATAACCTAGGCTTGGGAAGTCCTCTTCCTCTTGAAGTTCAAAGGTACGACTAGCTTAAGGGAAGAAGAAAGAAGGAGTGTAGCTATGGCTAGGCTCTCTTCTTCTTCTTCAATGGCTAAAAGGTTTTTCTATCAGGGGACATGAGACAGTGACCTACTTGTGTGTTTGTCCCCTAGGGTTTTGATTCAACAATATTTATAAATAGATGTAAGAAATTAAACTACAAACATTCAATCAAGAAGTTTTGCAGAAAAATACTTACAAATCATCAAGAAAATAATCATGCAAACCCTAGTTGTAAACCTTCCTTCAAGAAAAACACCATAGAATGCCAAAAATCTCCTCTTTCAACAAGTGCGCCTTCCTTAGTTCAGCCAATAACCCCAATAGGGTGCAAAAATCAGACCTCACTAATGAGTGAGTGATGTGTTATGTTAAAATGAGGCTAAAACTCCTCAATATATACTGTATCAATGACCTTAATTAATTTTAGGTCATAAAAAATGGTCGACAAGACCACAATACTGTTTTTACATTAAATTGTCAATTTAAAACCTTAACTGAGCTGTAAAAAAGGTAAAATCCCCTTCAAGGGAGGCGCTAGCCCCTTTTAGGGAAGATGAGACATCCAAGAGCAAAACGTTAGCCCCCTAGGGGCTTCTCCAACATGCCACACATGCCACTGCTGCCCAGTCTGCCTCCATGAATGTCCATGAAGTTGGATGATGTCATGGTGAGGATGGGGGTGTCCAAATCCTTCCAAGGCCAACGTTCCACTGAAAAGGGGTCATTCCCCCTAGGTCGGGCTACACCAAAGTGCCTATGATGGAACATCCTCTTCTTCTCTGGTGCAAGACCCTAATCAACCATTGTCCTATATCTGCCCCCTGATGGGGTCTCAGCATCCATCTGGTGGGCTCTTCATCCCCATCGAGGTCTGAACTGATCATCTCCCCATGTGTACCGGTCCAAATGGTACATGTCCATCGGGCATGATCCTGAACATCAGAAGCTACGCCCTCCATGGGATCATCAGTCACCGGGATCATAGAAAATGTTAATCACGTTTCATCATCAATATTATCAAACATATGCATAATACCCTAATACATCAGTCAATATCTCAAAGAAACTACACAAAACCTACAATACAAGACTGGAGAAAAAGACAAGACGTCCTATTGGGCTAGTATTCACAAGAAAGGGGAAATTTCCAGGAAGGTTCCATCCAAGCCATGTAAGTGAGGTGATGTGGCTAGGGGATGTCCAGACATGTGGGTGAAGTGAGAGCCAGGCATGCATGATGTTATCTGTGGGTGCCTTTGTAGAAGGTGAACTGTACCTGTTATGGATGCAATTTTTCCAAGCCCATTCTTGCCTTTATTCTTTTCTTTTATTTGCTTTTTATTCTTCTTTTTCTTTTTATTCAAGGGCTAACCATAGGACACTGCCTTGGCATGGTGACCAGAGCTGATAGTGTTACCCAGAAGCACTTTCACAGATATGATAAGGCTAGCTCGTGATGAGACCCCCTTTCCCTTGGCCATGCAACCAATGGTCATTTCCCTAGCATGGTAACCAGATTGTGGCAATGTCATACTGTTAGGTACCCATGAACCTAATAGGCTAGCTCATGATGAGACCCCCTATCCTCTTGACTAGGTCTTGTTTGTTATTTTCTAGGTCCCCCTTGTTTCTTGCTGAGAGGCTTTTTATTGCCTTCTCGAAGATCCATGGGCGAAGAATCTCGAGGTTTCATTTCTAGGCTTTTATATTTTACCAGCTGCTTTTACCTTCTGGACCTTTAGCCCCTTCTTCCCACGAGATAAGGTGCAACCCTACAAACAGGTCAATCCAATGCCCAGACAAGGGCAATGGGACAGGTGAGCGGGAGATAAGATGAAATAGTGGTGCTATGATGGGAGCGGACGATGGCTTTTCAGAAATCCCCCAGTGGAAAACCCAGACCTATGGGCACATGCTTGCTAGGATACCCTGTCAATTTCCCAGAGCATGGTCAAGTGGGCTAATGTAATATCCAAGCAGTTGTTAGAGATAAAAGGAATCAGATGCATATATTTAAAGGTTTTAATGATCAAAAGGGACACATACCATGATACCTAGACCAATTACCTCATGGAGCAAGAGCCTCCTCCGATACAAGACCAAGCCAAAGGTGATGGATGTTGATGTGATGACAAGATGAGTTTGATGAAAGAAGAAAAGGATGGGCCCTCCAGGGCCATGCTCAGGTCAATCCTTCTCTCTGTACTCCATGTCTGGGACCTGTGGGCCTCGAGACATGATCTCCTAGTTATCCCTAAAAATTGGGGATAACATCTGGCTCCAACTCGGGAACATGTGCTCACTGTAGAGTGCATGAGAACCTCAACATCTCTGGCATAACCTGCAGACTTGCTCAAACTCGATAGAAGAATCAGTAACAAAAATGGGGCGGTAATGCCACCCCAACATACATACATACAAACATATATATATATATATATATATAATGACAATAAAACAATTAACAACGCAAATGTGGAAGCAAACTAACATGAAATGCAAATGGTATAATACACGAAAAATGCCTACTTACCTGCACTTACCTGTGAAATCAGGTCCCCCCACCTTGGTGGGGTGTGAGGAGGTGCCCATTGATGGGTAATGGGAGCCTTCTTCCCTCCAGAGTGGATAGATAATATGAGTCGTTAACTGATTCCATTCCAACTTTGAAGGGTCCGAGCCATGACCGAGTGCTTCCTTTTACATTAGTTGGCTCTCCTTTCTGGGTATCCCACATCCATACCATGTCTCCCTCCATGTACTTTCTGACTTTGTATTTGGTCGTTCCATGGACAACCCTGGTGTATTGTGCCGAGGGAGGGGGGTGGGCTTCTGTTGTAAAAACCTCTTTTTGAGACGGGTGGATTTGTTCGTCATCTTCATGTTTCTTTAATATCGTCACCGTCCCAATTTGTTTGTTCTTGAATTCATCTAGGAGTTGTTGGTATTCTTCTCTCTTGGGCCATTCGATCTGATCAAAGTCCTCTTCTGTTGCAAAGGGCATGTCTTCTGGAGAATACTTTTTAAGAGTTTGTATCATCCCATTTTGTGCTTTGTCATTATTGACGGGGTGAATAATATCCTGCACATGGTCCCTAGTTATTGGCACATTGAGTAGACGACCTACCATTCCATTTTTCAAACGAAATTGCAAGAATGTGAGGCCCATCTCAAGGGCACCAGCTAACATTGCACCAAAATTCCTAGATAACAACATTCCCCACACGTCTGGGACATCAACCACCACAATGTCAACATGAACCATTTTTTCCAGGGTACTCCTTCAGACGAACTTCAACATTCTCAACCACCCCATGCATGGGTATGGATTTAGATTCAAAACCACATACATTTCTGTAAGGCCGTGTGACCTTCAAGCCCATTTGTCGCATGACTTTAAGTGACATCATGTTGGCACCAACACCTATATCTAACATGCAATTGTTGAGGTTTTTGTCGTTCATTGTCAAAGTCATGAAGAAAGGAGGGTTTTCACCATATTGGACCCTGAAGTGATCATCTTGCAACATAATAGGGGGGTCCATAGGTTCATCTGATCATGAAAAAAAAGTATCAAACCGTTCCTTGATGGATGGGATCTTGATTGCTTCTCTCAGGGGGACATTCACATGCATCTTTGATAATGCCCCTTCGAAGTCGAAATTTAGGTGAACCTTGCCAGCCTTGGATGTCTTGGGAAGAAGTATCTCCAAGGGTGGGGGCTTTGCCTGATCAACAACTGGTTGTTTCAAATTCTTTCTTCTGTACACCTGGAATTCTTGTTTCTTTATCTTTTCTCGTGATTCTTGATCCAGGTTGTTTATCATCGCCATCCTTGCTGATCTGGCTGCTTCTTTCACCACTTCCTAATGTTCTGCATCTATGATATTTATCTGAGGGAACTCCATGAAACAATCCATGTTGTTGACTTGTTGATGGCCACTATTGTAGGGGCACTCATGTTCCCAATGTTCTTCACTGCATTCCAGGCACCAAGGATTTTCATCAACAATGTTTGCAAGGGCCAAAGTATTCAAAACTTCATGCTCATTCTTTGGTTTGTAAAACTGGCTCCCTTTCTGGAATTGTCCTTTGTATGGGATCATGGGTGCTTGGGTCTGAGATCTTTCGAACTTGAAAATCCTACTCATCATTTCCTCTTGATTCTTTATGATGCCATTCATAGAGGCTTGTAGCTTGGTGATACTAGTACATAGATCCGAAGTAGGCTCAGCATTGTGTACTATCTTTGGTTTAGTGTCTACCCTCCCCCTTAGGTTAGCAAAATGCTCAATCTTAGATGAAAGGAGGTTCCCTTCTATTTTGGTAGCGAGATCTTGGGCCTCTTGAATGGACTGGGGGTTTTTATCTCTAAGAAGATACCCTAGTTGGCCATTGAAAGAGCTGGTGTAAATATGGACGAGGTAGTCATGTTTCAGATGATGGCTTGCGGGAATTCTTTGTAGTAAAGTCTCGAATCTGGTATGGAACTCTCGAATAGACTCATTTTCATATTTGGCAAGGTTATTCAGTCCTGTGAGAAGAATATTAGGGTCTTCTTTGATACTCCATCTTTTGAGAAAGGCCTCTTCAAGTCTATCCATGGTTTTGATGCTTCCATCGGGGAGGCTTAGGTACCAGTGCCTTAAGGCATCATAAAGAGTAGTGGAGAACAACTTCATGACCAAATCTTTAGCGTCATCACTGATGGGGTGAAGATGAAAGAATGCCCAAAAGTTGCTCATATGCTCTTCGACACTGATTGCATCAGTACCGATGAATTTAGGCAACCACTTCTCATATTTGAGTGGCATTTGCCTAGGGTAGCCTGGTATGGCTGACATGTCTAACGACCCGAAAAGGGTAGATGACCATTGTCTTTGATTGTTGGTTGGGTTTGTTGTAGCGGTCTGAGAGCTAGATGTGATTCTTAAAGGAAGGCTCTTCTCGAAAAGTGATTTGAGAACAGGAGAGTTTAAGTGAGGCTTCCTTATGAAATACAAAGGAGGATTATTGAATATCCTTTTAGTTTGTGGAGTCTCCAGATAGTTTACTTGAAACTACCAAAGAAAATTGGAAAAACACCCTAGTGGAGTAGCTAGGTAAGCTTGTAAGAAAAGGTCTATGGGGCAAGGCTTACCGAAAAGATGTGTCGTTTGAGGAGAATTGACTCAGTGTTCCCCGACAGTGGCGCCAAAATGTTATTGCACAGTTTGTAGCTAGGTCAAATGGCTATGAAGTAGAAGGCAAAACTGGCGTAACAGGAACCTATCCCACCCATTGTCACCACGATGGGGAGGTTCTTTCTCTTTAGGGAGGTTAGGCCCAGGGGAGACGTCCCTGGTAACCTGGAGTTTTGAAGAGGAAAAAGTTTAAAAGTCAAAGTAAAGTTCCCCCTTCACAGGTCACCACCAAAACAGATAGTCCCGACTAAACAACCAATAATGAAGTGTAGGCCCAAAGAAGAACACCTGCCCGGAACAAAGCAACAACAAACCAATATATGCAAGCTATGATTCAATGGGTTAGTACTTCATAAGACTATTTGATATCAATATATAAGCAATTATAACAATAAATATTGACGAAGTCAATGTTTGTTAATATAGTAGTGAAATAATAGCACTCCACCAATAAATATCAAGATGATGTAGCAATCAATGTATCCAATCAATCCTTCATTCAATAAATGCATTAAACCACCATCCAATTGCATATAAAAGGAATATTGTTGCGTCAAGATGAAGTAACCAAGGGTGACGTCAGCCTTCTTAGGGTTAGTATGTTCGGGTTAGTGTAGTTAGAATTTCAATTCAAAAAGGAGTTTGAGAGTGTTTGGATTTGATTTCACTTCAACGTTGGAGGCTTAGATCAGTGCCTTAGGGTTAAATGGAGTCAGAACGTGAAGGACGCACAAGTTGAAGGGGATGAGATTCCAAAGGACTAGAGGGAAAGGTTTCAAGGTGCTGCCAAAGTAGGGCCTCAAAGATGGAACACTAGGGGAGAGAGGCTCACTCTGGTGTTGCTAAAGCAAGGCCTCGTGCTCTCTCCTCCTTCCTGGCAAACAACTAGCTCAATGAAAAGCAATGTCAAGAAAAGAGAGTTTGAAGAGGGAGAGTGTTGCTAAGGTAAGGCTCTTTCGTCAAACCCTAAAAGAAAATGGCCCTAGGTGTAGATAATCTAGGCCTAGGATGTCCTCTTCCTCTTGAAGTTCAAAGGTACGGCTAGCTTAAGGGAAGAAGAAAGAAGGAGTGTAGCTATGGCTAGGCTCTATTCTTCTTCTTCAATGGCTAAAAGGTTTTTCTATCTGGGGACATGAGACAACGACCTACTTGTGTGTTTGTCCCCTAGGGTTTTGATTCAACAATATTTATAGATAGATGCAAGAAATTAAACTACAACCATTCAATCAAGAAGTTTTATAGAAAAATACTTACAAATCATCAAGAAAATAATCATGCAAACCCTAGTTGTAAACCTTCCTTCAAGAAAAACACCATAAAATGCAAAAAATATCCTCTTTCAACAAGTGCGCCTTCCTTAGTTAATCCAATAACCCCAATAGGGCGCAAAAATCATACCTCACTAATGAGTGAGTGATGTGTTATGTTAAAATGAGGCTAAAACTCCTCAATATATATTGTATCAATGACCTTAATTAATTTTAGGTCATAAAAAATGGCCGACAAGACCACAATACTGTTTTTACATTAAATTGTCAAATTAAAACCCTAACTGAGCTGTAAAAAAGGTAAAATCCTCTTCAAGGGAGGCGCTAGCCCCTTTTAGGGCAGATGAGACATCCAAGAGAAAAACATTATCCCCCTAGGGGTTTCTCCAACATGCCACACATGCCACTACTGCCCAGTCTGCCTCCATGAATGTCCATGAAGATGGATGATGCCATGGTGAGGATGGGGGCATCCAGAGCCTTCCAAGGCCAACGTTCCACTGAAAAGGGGTCATTCCCCCTAGGCCGGGCTCCGCCAAAGTGCCTCTGATGGAACGTCCTCTTCTTCTCCGGTGCAAGACCCTAATCAACCACTGTCCTGTCTCTGCCCCATGATGGGGTCTCAGCATCCATCTGGTGGGTTCTTTAGCCCCATGGAGGTATGAAATGATCATCTCCCCATGTGTACCGGTCCAAATGGTACCTGTCCGTCAAGCATGATCCTGCACATCAGAAGCTACGCCCTCCATGGGCTCAGCAGTCATCGGGATCATAGCAAATGTTAATCATGTTTCATCATCAATATTATCAAACATATGCATAAGACCCTAATACATCAGTCAATAGCTCAAAGACATTACAAAAAACCTACAATACAAGACTGGAGAAAAAGACAAGACGTCCTATTGGGCTAGTATCCACAAGAAAGGGGAAGTTTCCAAGAAGGTTTCATCCAAGCCATATAAGTGAGGTGATGTGGCTAGGGGATGTCCAGACATGTGGGTGAAGTGAGAGCCAGGGATGCATGATGTTATCTGTGGGTGCCTTTGTAGAAGGTGAACTGTACCTGTTATGGATGCAATTTTTCCAAGCTCGTTCTTGCCTTTATTCTTTTCTTTTATTTGCTTTTTCTTCGTCTTTTTCTTTTTATTCAAGGGCTAACTAGAGGACACTACCTTGGCATGGTGAACAGAGCTGACAGTGTTACCCACAAGCACTTTCATAGAGATGATAAGGCTGGCTCGTGATGAGACCCCCTTTCCCTTGGCCATGCAACCAAAGGTCACTGCCCCGACGTGGTAACCAGATGGTGGCAATGTCATACTGTTAGGTACCCATGAACCTAATAGGTTGGCTCGTGATGAGACCCCCTATCCTCTTGACTAGGTCTTGTTTGTTATTTTCTAGGTTCCCCTTGTTTCTTGCTGAGAGGATTTTTATTGCCTTCTCGGGGATCCCTGGGTGAAGCATCTCGAGGTTTCATTTCTAGGCTTTTATCTTTTACCAGCTGCTTTTACCTTCTGGACCTTTAGCCCCTTCTTCCCACAAGATAAGGTGCAACCCTACAAATAGGTCAATCCAATGCCCGGACAAGGGGAATGGGACAGGTGAGCGAGAGATAAGATGAAATAGGGGTGCTATGATGGGAGATGATGATGGCTTTTCAGAAATCCCCCAGTGGCAAACCTTGACCTATGGGCACAGGCTTGCTAGGATACCCTGTCAATTTCCCAGAGCATGGTCAAGTGGGCTAATGTAATATCCAAGCAGTTGTTAGAGATAAAAGGAATCAGATGCATATATTTAAAGGTTTTAATGATCAAAAGTGAAACATACCATGATACCTAGACCAATTACCTCATGGATCAAGAGCCTCCTCCGATATAAGACCAAGCCGAAGGTGATGGATGTTGCTGTGCTGACAAGATGAGTCTGATGAAAGAAGAAAAGGATGGGCCCTCCAAGGCCATGCTCAGGTCAATCCTGCTCTCGGTACTCCATGTTTGGGACCTATGGGCCTCGAGACATGATCTCCTAGTTATCCCTAAAAATTGGGGATAACAGTAACAACACATTCTCGTCAGCTGCCATCTTGGTCGGGGGAAACCCTAGTTTTGGATCACAACATCTTGCGCAGGGTACTATTCCTGCACAGGGGGCACATACTTCTCAAGGACCTTGGAATCTGTAGCAGGGATCAGTTCCCTCATGAGGGATGTTGACCGGGGGAAACCCCTTCCATGGCCAATGGAACCTTGGGCAAGGCTCAGTACCTATTCCCATAGGATCGACAGGGGGCAACCCTTTCCAGAACCTTTGGAACACAACGTCGGGAAAAATTCCTTCTCAGCCTTCAACGTCCTATTACGGGATTCAGTCGATGACGTCTCAACTAGCGCAGCATCCGAATGCTAGCCTAGGCCATTGTTTTTACCAGAACCCGGGCTAGCAACCTAACTTTTCCTGGCAACCTGGTGCTGGCCAAATCCCAGGCTCCTATCCTGCTGTACATACTCAAGAACCTAAGCTAATGTTTCTGTAAACTTTGCACTAGCCAGACTTGTCAAGATTATTGAATGACCCAATATGTCATGATCCACGTTGGCTTGCTATGTCGACCAAGTTTCCCCGAGACATTCCAAAGTTTGAAGGTAAGCCTAACGAAGATCCAGGCGATCATGTGACCACATTTCATCTATGGTTCTCGTCCAATTCTTTGAGGGATGACTTTGTCCAATTGCGTCTATTTCAACACACTCTTATCAGGAGTGTCGTGAAATGGTACATCGAGCTCAACCGCTCAAGATACTCCACTTTTGGTGAATTGGCAATGGTTTTCTTAAACCATTTTCAATTACCTGTGAGATATGATGCCGACACAAAAATTCTAGCCAATTTTGAGCAGAAAAAGGCTGACCATATCTCTGATCACATATGAGAATGGCAGTGCCAGAAGAGTTTGATTAAAGTACCAGTTCCACCAACATTCCTGTTGGAATGGTTCCTTAAGTCTTTGGTACCCCATCTATCCAAGGACGTAGCAACGTCGGTGGTATTTTCGGAGGAAGAAGCGATAATGAGAGCTCAACAGCTAGAGATGATTTACTCTCAGTCTGTTTTTCTTTATGAAGTTTTTCTAGATGCACCATGGTCTATTCTTGATAAGACCAGACACAAGTCTGGACCACATGATGACGACATTGTTGGTTTAGCACAGGCAAATCCTGCTGATCCACTGTCAAACCAATTGAAAAAATTGTTGATACAACAGACAGTGGCCAACCCAACTCCTAGTTCGACTACTCCCCTTGCTCAGACATCAAATGTACATAGCTTGCAATCAATGAACCCAAAGGCCAACCAATAGGCTGAAGGGAAGAAAAAATAGTGAAAGAAGGGTAAGGGGGATAAGAAACCGACCAATAATGCTGGCAGGGGAAACACAGAGAGAAAGAAGTTGAAGTATCCCTGCAACCTCTGCGTGGAAGACCACTCGACTCACCTGTGTCCTCGACTCGTGAAGGCCCAAAAGTTATTGGCACAACAACAGCCTGTAGTGTTAACAAATTCATTTCCTGATGGGAAAAATTTAACTCAAGCCTCTGCGAACGCGGATGGGGGCAGTCAGGGACCCCCTTCGTCATTTAGTAATCCCTCGACCTCGAATATCTATATGTTGAAAGGTGAAGCTCACATAGCTACTAGGGCACATGATTATGGGACGCCAGCTACTGCCGAAAAGGGTAAAGAAGCCGAAAACCCATCTGTTCCTCTCCAGATCGAGAGAACGATGGGTGAAACAATGACACACATCCCGAAAGGGATAATCAATAAGGCTTCACATAATCCAAATGCGAGGGCCGCCCAAAACTACTCTGTGGTGGAGGATTTGTCACAAACCCCTTGGGTGATGCCAGATTTGGAGGTCCTCCAGAGCTGCCCTTCGTAGAGAAAGGCTCTGCTAGCCGCCTTAGGATCCACTGAGACATGTAATCTGAGAACTATCACACTTTGATACAATCGACTTAAAGCCTCGTCTCCCATCTCACCCCGTGAAATCGTCTACCCAGAATATTTTTCGTACGGTGGTTGATGAGGGTGCCTCGACATGCGTGATGTCGTTGGCGTGTTCGAAGGCCATTGGCCAACCCGTTCTGTCTCCTTCACATACTCTTATTACAACTTTCGACGATCATTCTTTCAGACCACATGGAATCATTCCTTCTTTCCCCATGCAGTTAGGAGGGAAGACCGTGTGCATCGAAGTTGAAGTGGTCGATGCGCCTCTCGACTACAACCTCCTGTTAGGAAGAAGTTGGACATATGCCATGCATGCAGTGGTTGCCACAGTTTTTTGGGTCTTGTTGTTTCCACATGAGGTCTGAATCGTGACCATTGATCAATTGTCCTTCTCTAGAGCTGACCCTTCATCGGGGGCATCCATGATCCCGATGATTGATAACCCACAACCTAATGTCGTCAACGTGGGGGTTGGTTTGTGCCCACCTCTCATGGGTATTTTCGATTAACCGCCTCCTTCCGGCGATGTCAAAATGATATCGATTATTCCCGACCAACCTAAGGCTAAAATATTTTCAATGTCATCGTTCCGCACGACTTAATTTAATTTCCCATGGATTCTTCCTTCCCCATCAGCCATGATGGAAGGGATAGGGCACCATGGCATGTCCATGCCCTTGTCCGCGGCAGAAGTTGCGTACTCTATAGTCCAGCAATCGTCCGCTAACCCCGATCCGACTCCCGCATAGGAGTTAGCTCCAGTTATCGAGCCTGCATGGGCTCAAGGTTCCCTTTCCACTACCGATTCCTTAGACTTGGTATTACCCTCTGACGAGGCGATTTTAGAGGCATTGACTGGTCTAGACAGACCCTGGGATAATCTTCATCACAGATCATATTTCCTCCCAGAGTTAGGAAGAATAGAGGAAGGAGAATTTGTGTTGATTATGACTGGAGATAGGTCCTGTCCTATCAATGCCCTGGCTACGCACGCAGTTTATGCCGAGGGTAATATGGAAACCATCGCTAAAATGATACTTATCGATGTCTATAGAACCTCTGGCATCGTGGAGAATGTCTTCGTCGAAGTAGACTATTCCCCTGAGGAGATTCAGATCTATACATATTTATTTAAATAATTCCACGACGTTTTTGCCCAGTCTTACGAGGAAATGCCAGGCATTGATCCAAGAATCGTTGAACATGAGATTACAACTTACCCTAATGCCAAGCTGGTCCGACAAAAGCTTCGTCTGGTAAATCCTCAAAAAGAAGTAGCTATTAAGGTTGAAGTAGATAAACTACTCAAAGTTGGTTTCATCTACCCCATCCAATTGACTCAATGGGTGTCAAATCTTGTTCCAGTCAACAAAAAACAGGGTACTCCAAGAATCGTCGAACATGAGATTACGACTTACCCTGATGCCAAGCCAGTTCGACAAAAGCTTCGTCTGGTAAATCCTTAGAAAGAAGTAGCTATTAAGGTTGAAGTAGATAAACTACTCAAAGTTGGTTTCATCTACCCCGTCCAATTGACTCAATGGGTGTCAAATCTTGTTCCAGTCAACAAAAAGAAGGGTACGATTCACGTATGTACGGACTTCCATGATTTGAACAAGGCTTGTCTAAAGGATAATTTCGCCACCGCATTTATTGACCAGATTGTCGATGAATGTGCAGGCTGCGAGGTCTTTTATTTCATGGATGGTTTCTCGGGATACAATTAGATACAGATAAAACCCGAGGACCAGCATAAAACAACTTTTATTTGTTTGTGGGTTACATTTGCTTATCGGAAGATGCCTTTTGGCTTGAAGAATGCTGGAGCCACTTTTCAGTGGGCCATGTCTTTTTCTTTCCACGATCTCAAACACCTAGTCGAGGCTTATCTTGATGATTTAGCATCATGATCTCATAAGAGAGTTGATCATCCCACACACCTCCGACTTATCTTTGAGCGATGTCACTACTATCAGATTCACTTGAATCCAAAACAATGCAGTTTCTGCATGACGTCAGGTCGTCTACTAGGTTTCATAGTTTCGACAATAGGTATCATGGTCGACCCTCTAAAGGTTGAGTCAATAGTTCAGTTGCCTCCCCCGTGCACAGTCCCTCAGCTTCAGAGTTTATAGGGAAACATGAAATTTTTATGACATTTCATCGCAAATTATGCCGAGATCACAAAAGGGTTCATGCGTTTACTAAAGAAGGATGTTCCTTTCCATTGGGACGAAGTCGTTGAGCACTATTTCGAAGCGTTGAAACATGCCCTCACGTCTGCCCCCCTGCTTCGAACACCCAATTATAATAAAGATTTCTTATTGTACTTAGCTGCTGTAGAGTCGACCATCGACATGGTCTTGGTTCAAGAGGATGATTTGCTTGAAGAGCATGTGATTTACTACTTGAGCTGAGGCTTGGTTGGACCAGAACTCAACAACTCCCATGTTGAGAAACTTGCGTTGGCAACAGTTCATGATGTCCAATGGTTCCGTCATTATATCCTGTTTCGCAAGACCACAGTCATTGTCATTGTGAATCCATTCCAATATGTGTTGACATGACATGTAATCGGCGGAAAAATCAGTAGATGGATAGTTATCCTCCAAGAATTTGATTTGGATTTTGTTTTAGCGAAATCCAAAAAGTCACTGGTCTTTGCGGAACTCAGCTCGAAACTTCCGGTCGAGTCAGGTGATGTTATACCCGAAGAGTTGCCTATTAAAGGAGATATGTTTTTTATCACATCTTCAGACCCATGGTATGGAGATATACTAGTCTATCTCCAGACTTTGAAGTGCCTCACCTCTGCATCTCATGATGGCCGTCGACGCATACGCC